>JAFMSR010000015.1:2900277-3097702 GCA_022818135.1 Saxidomus purpurata
CTGGTCAGGGTAGGGGACGGACATTACATAAACATATATAAACCCTCTGGTGAAAACATGTGTGAAAATACATATGTTTTTACATATTTTCATTTGTTTATAGCTAAAGTTAAAATGCACCTTTTCCCTATAGTGCCTTTTTTCAAATGTGGTGTTGTGAGGTACAGAAGTTAAGGATTTTAAGCATTTCGACAGTTTACTTTTTTCTAAAACAAACTAAAGACATAATACCCTTGGAATGAAATAGTTTAAAAACAGATAATAACACAACTAATGAATGTAAATCAAAATAAGCTTTATTTTTACAATATAGAAGTAAAAGTCACAAATTCAATGTACATGCAAAAGGGGAGGACATTACATAAAGTCACCGGTTCAAAAGTAATGAGTTTTTTAGCGTCTATAAATCATTAAGCATTTGTTTTAAGCATAAACATGTATACATGCTTTTTGAAGGTTCTAAACATTGAACAAGGTGCTATAAAGCCCTTCATTTTAAAAAAAAGGAAGAAAATTACAAGCAGTAATGATCTTTTAGGTATGGTATATTGGGGTTTTATCATTGGTACCGTGCCCATTGACCAACGCCCCAGAAGAGTTTAGTTATTTTAGGTTTTCGGGGATAGTGTAATATACAGAAAGCCCCAATTCCAGAGACACCCCTGGTTCTTTATCATGCCAGGTTTTCACCCATACATGGGACCTCGGTTTTAAGTCTCATCCGAAAGACTGTTATTAATTTTGTTGGTCAGCCCTGGGAATTGAACCCACAACCCCAAGATTACAAGTCTCATGCTCTACCTATTGAGCTAATCGGGCTGACTAAAGCAGTAATGATCTATTTAGTTTGAATTGAATTTTATCAAGGTCCGTCCAAAAGAGCACTTATGTTAGCTTAATATTTGGATGAGACCCCGGCATGTCTCCCATCATGCCTAAAAAACAAAATTTTGAAGCCAGAAATTGGAGAAATTTACCTGACTGCAATTTCCAGCTAGTATAGCCAAAGGTTGAATTTACCGGTAATTGTTTACCAAAGAGTAGGCCAATCACGGTGACCTATTTACTTGATGCAGATATTAAATATTTTCATCTGAAATGCAGGGGGGCCTAATATTGCTATAAAAGGCTTGATTGGATACTCTCAGTTGCCAAAACTATTTTTGTTTTAATCTTGCTGTAATTTGGGTCTTGTACTTTAAAAAAGGCACTGATTGGACAACAGCGCCAATTAATAGTTTGTTGTTTTAGCAAGGATTATCTGCAGAGCTGGAGTCCAATTTAGGGGTTAGACACTTGGATTGTCACCTTATGATCTTTATTGAAAGCCCTAGGGGTCTGTGGACACCTGGTACTTTATGACATGGGGTAAACATAAAGCAAGTCACCATTTCATTGTGTTGTTTTAAGGAAGCAATATTAGGCAATTTATTAGTAATGGTTTTGAAGATTATATTCTTGTGCAAGTTTTGGGGTTCCTGCAGAGAACATTGAGAATCTTAAAAATAGGTCTGTTGCAAAATGAAAAAAGGACATTGTAGACTAAAATATTTTATTTCGCATTTCAAAGCTTAAAGTTTTTACAAGTATGATTTAAGAATAAGTTGAAATAAAAATGTAGAGGATTTATTTTATCAATGAAATTGCTCAACAAGTTTGAACACACAATTACTATTTAAGCCTTTAAAATAGGTTTTTCTAATAGAAAATAAAACTTTTATTTCATTTTTAAGAATAATTTGCAAAAATTAAAGACAAAAAGAAACCAACATTTTGTTATTAAATAAAAAAATAAATCAATTTCAAAACTTAGTCTGAAGGGGACGGACATTAGGGACGGACATTACAGATAACTACATTTTCTCATTTTTTCAAAAAGTACTTGGTAGATTTTAAAGATTTTTAAAACTTTATTAATGACACCATTTGTTAAAAAGACTACAACAGCTATTTGCAAGTCAGTAGTCTATGTCACAATTTACTCATGGGGGACGACATTACAGTTTTTTTCGTAACATTCATCAAACGCTAACATATTTGACACATAATTTTTATGGTTTATTACACTGTCCTACAATTGAACAGTGTAAACTTACATTATTATCAGCTTCATCTGTGATATTTAACAAGTTCTGGGTGTTATGGTTGCTATTTTGCTGTCATTTTTGCATGTTCAGTGTTTTAAGATTTCTTGAGCGTTACATAGGCACTTGTTGCATTCAAATCAAGATATCAAACAGATAAATAAAAAAATATAAGTATCATATACCAAATTAAAGCTGTGTCTCTTGGGTTTAAAACCAAACCAAACTTAAAATATTAGAAGTAGATGGTCCTGTTATAAAGGTTTTAAAAGGGGGAGGGGAAGTGGGGGGGGGGGGGGGGGGGGGGGGGGGTTTCAAAGCTAACGTGTTACAGGGAAAAATTGCCATTTTTGGACCGGTTCTGCAGATCCTTTAAAAAACGTTTGGAAAATATGAAAAATTTTCACCTGCACATTCTTAGTACACTACAGCTTTCTTAAAAACTTTATTTCATGGCTCTATCATGGTTAGTTAAAAAGATATGGCCTTGTACACATTTTTTACACCAATTGGGCACTTTACTGTGCATCAGGCCACATGTTTATAATTAAACTGGCTGAACATTAAGATGCCAGTAAGTTCTTGATCGTATCATACGTATGACATGTTTTATTTATGCAAAGAATAAGTATCAGACACTGCTTGTTTCGTTGTTAATAACCATTTTCTGCTGCATTTTTTTTTTCTTGGTAATTAATTCATTAATCGGCGATTTAGATCAGTAGGAAAAAAAAAAGGAGAATTCCCTAGACTTACATACATTTTCAATCTTGTCTCAAACTTCTAATCTGCATGATCCCCCAGGGCCACTATAACTCTGGTTGATGGCTTATAGGATAATACTAAACCTTCACTATGCAGCTAGCATAGGGTGAATAAATGCCAAAAGGTACATAAAGTTTGATATAAAATTGAAGGCACTAGCCTTTTAATTTAAAAAAAAAAAACTTGTGTAAAAATGATTTACAAAACTTTGTAATTTCTAGTGGAACTGACTTCAGCACAATAAAATACATTTTAGAGTAAAATACTCCTTTTAGTATTGGGGACTCGCAAATATTACCAGGGACCCCCAAAATTGAATGGTAGGGGGTCCCGGGACCCCTATTTAAAATACCAGAGGGAAAACCCTGACCGTTGTAAATGTTAACGCAATCATGTAGGTTTGAAAAATCGATGTTTTTGTGGTAAACTTTTGTTGTAGAACATCAAAAATGGTTTGAAAGATGAGTTAATGAATATGTGACCCAAACATGTCCATATTTCCCTACTCAACGTACATTAGATGAAAATTTGCATGCTCTTATTCTGGTAAAGATTCGTAGTATGGCTGATCCTAAACTCTAAAGCCGCACCTGACGAAAAATCAAAATATAAAAATAGTGGCATTTAGAGTTTTGGAAGCCAGAACTAAATCCCTAGATATTCTTGAATAATGAGGGTTTCAATGATACCATTATCAGATTACTTTCGAATTTGAGTCATGTGTTCGAAAAAATTTAATTTTTATTAGTTTGTAAGACAATATCTTTTAAACCATTTTCTCCTTGATTTCCCTGCCTCTAATTTTGAATGATATATGACAATGTAGTTGAAAAAACAAGAGAAATCAGCCTAATGATAATACTAGTAGTGCAACAATAAACCTGTATACTAGTACAGTACATGCAAGATACCGCCTCAATAGCCTAGTGGTTAGAGCGTCCACTTCATGTGCGGGAGGTCGTGGGTTCGATCCCCAGCCGTGTCATACCAAAGACTGAAAAAAAAATGGTACTGACAGCTCCCTTGCTTGGCGCTCATCTTTAAAAAGGGGAAAAGGGTAGTGTCAGGAAGATAAAGAGAAGCTTCCTGCTTCTGGGAAAAGGTAGGTACTTGTTACTGGATACCCTGTTTGTCGCACAATAGCTTTGTAGCTAATGTTGTCTGTTGATCATATGCGACGTTAAATAAGGCTTCTTTATCTTTAAGGTGTTTTTTCCAATTGTCACCCATCACTGCGATGTGGAGCCATTGTGTCCACCCGAATTTGGTCACCCAGAATCCCCATCACCCTAATTAGAGTGTCCAGTCATGGTTACCATTTGTAACCGCGATTCAAGGTGACTGGACCGGTGTTTCGCGGTGTCCATATTTCTGGTCGCATCTTGAATTTTTATTTATCAATTAAAAAAAAGGAAATATTTTGGTGGTTTTAGAAACTTCCCGACGCCCAAAACATTTGAATAACGATGCCCCTACACAACCTAACATACTGTTGGATCTCAATAAATAACCCCAGCAACACGGTCAATATAAAAAACAAACAAACTGACATTATCTATTCCAGACTAATGATTGAATAATCCAAAATTATCAACCTACTCGGCTATTGTCAATGTCTCAAAGAACTGTGTTTTTAATGCCACGTGCTCACTAAAATCAAACAAAAGGGACAATGGCAATGACATTCTTTGATCTCATGACACCTGCGGCGTTATTTCTGATTAAAAAAAGTTTGCAGTTGCTATTACTTTATTGGGCAAAATAAAATTTATTGGGCAAAATAAAATAAAAGAAAATTGTTACTGGGACATAATCGGCTTTGACAATTCCTGAAAAATTAGCGTCGGTCGTAATTGAAAAAAAGAATTTACGCACTGAAATGCTGTGAACAAGCAACTCCTTTTGATATTCCATGCGTATTCTGGTTGTTCATGTGATCCATAAGAAAAAATAAAAATTAAATATAAGGGAGATCATAAGTCGCTATAAAAAGAGGCCTCACAACTGAACCTTGCAGGACACCAAATATTGTTGCCGGTAGTTATGTTTTGAAAAAGCAACATTTGGAACATTTTAAATATAAATTGAGAAATTATTTTTCGCATTTACAAATTATTGAACTTTGGATAATAGCACAGACATAGAATCTAGAGAAAATGAATATTTACAATTCGATGCACTCCCCGTCGACTTTCATAACATATGCAACTATGCATATTCGCTCAAATTTGACAGTTATCTTTTAGAAGTTCTATTACTCAATCAATTGAGTTGAATAACTTAGGTTTGCAAACAATTCTACAATTGTTTTAGTAAAATTTGTCATCCTTTGTGACCGGCAATATTTTTCACACCCACCGCAAGTGACAAATGCCAAGCTGGGAATAAAAACATTGACCAATTTAAAACGGCACATTGTTTTCATGGGTAATTATTTTAAATCTACATAAAATTTTAAACGGTGATACTTATTTTAAGTTCAGGTAAACATGGTAAAAAAGTATGTTTTAAATCAATTATATCTTTACGCAGTGATACTCTTACGGCGATTCACAATTGATATACATGATAATGTCATGCTAAATTATCCGATTGCTTGTACTGTTGTTCTGATGAATACATGAAGCATAATTAATTACATGTAACTGAGTTATTGTTATATTCAGTGCATTATCATCAACGAAGTGTCTTAAGTCCAACTTAAACAATACATGTATATATTGTTAATAAATTTTCAGACAACTGAGGCTTTCTTGTCAGATGATCGGCACTACTACCACATTCCTCTAGAAGTTCGAATCCCAGACATTCCAAGTTCCTGCAAGAAGGCTGAGATTTACGTACATGTGAGACCGTCCAGCAAACTGGGTCCCTGTTGGCTCAGCAGCCCTACCAAGCCAGAAACTCCTTGTTTTGATCATATTGATGACATGGACTCTTCTACTGCCCTAGCTGGAAACATAGGTATCAAATAGTTTACATTAACTGGTCTGCGTTTACTGGGGCCTTCATCTTTACATTTTTGTTGAAAAATCATGATGCCGAGTAAATTTTTATGGAAGTTTAGTAATATTTATGAAAGTAACTGGGACCAGGGAGCAGATCTGTTAACAGAAAAAAGGCCGGGCTCCAATCTGTAGTTATGGAACTGCATGTCATAGGGCAAGAAAAATGTGCAGCATGACAGGAACTTCAACCCTTGACTTACAGAGAGAACGCTCTGCCAACTGAGCTGGCATGGTGCTTACAGAATTTCTCTCCAAATGTACACCAGTTGATGCTGTGACACCCACTATGATTGTAGTTAAGGTAGAATTACAACATTGAAGCCATGTAGTAAACAAATAAAGCTGCAAAATACTTATACCGTAACAGTAAGAAAACAAAACCGTGTTTATTGATAATCAGTAGTTAATCATATGACATACATTGTACCATAATTTTATTTTCATGTATACAGTAAACTGATTCTATCGTAGTAAACGTCAGAAAGAGTCAGCTCCATTTATGATTTCAAATTACTCTGCCTTAAAATAGCTACCAGTGACGATGTTTATTTTTTTCACTGTGACAGATGCATAAACATCGTATCCAATATATATATATATATAATCATGCAGTCTTCCCAAAAAGTTTTTTAACAGTGCTTCATTATTTGGTCAGGCAAACAACAGAAACTATTATGTAAAAAGCCATAAAAGTGCCTGACATTCGGTCACACAGCAGCAAAAATTTACCTGACGTGTCAGACACACACTTTTCAGGAAGATTATATATGTGAAAAACTTACTTGTGCAAGTCTGAGCATAGTGATATGTTTGATCTGAACCAAAACCTTGCCGTCGGCATAAGATGGTAGTAAATGTGATAATGTACTTCTATTACAGTTTCACAGATTGTGAGAGTAGTTCATCCGCCGAAGGTGTCTGTACAACAACTCCATGTTGGTAATCAGGAGATGATGTTCGTCAAAGGTTGGTGCAAAATGTTTACTCGCTTGTGTATTCACGTAACACAGTCAGACTGCAGTGTAAGTACTGTCTAATACAAACACGTACATTACAGTGGCAGGGTCAGGAGCAGTATTATTCAAAGTTAATCATATGAATGTGTATTGTTTCACAAATCTCATTTTTATGCCTATTAAGGGATGCTGATTTGTTGAAATTTTTCTTGCACTATGGTTTTAAACTCAAAGATCAAAACCTCATTTAGGTGTTGATTTCCTGCTTTGGAGGTATATGTATCAGAGTGCCAACACTTGTTCTAGGCCTAACTCTATTTGAATAGTGGTAAATTTACAACTAATTAATAAAACCAGATACTGCCAAGTTTGGTTTTGTTGTTCTTATACAAAATTTAATCAATATTTTATGATTAAGTTATTCGTTTGTTTTTTTTTTCAGTGAAAAATTGCTCCACATACTCGGTGAAAGTGATGACGTGTTCAGTTCAACCAGAGTCTTGTCCTAAATCATCTATAGGCAGCCAGTACTGCAGTAGTCGCACTGAAACAAGGTATCAATTCTAAACCTCTCTTGCACGGTGTCTTCCAGTGTTTGTATTATCGTTAAGATCTTGGAAGGATATATAATGTGTTTAAATCAGTATGCATGTATTTTGACAATTTATTTTTAGCACAACTGAAAGGTGAGCTATTGTGAGTTTGGTGTCCCTCGTCTGTCTGATGTCTGTTTGTCCACACTTAATTTGTGTTTGCAATAGGGGCTGTATTTTTCACTAGATCTTCATGAAACTTGGTCAGTATGACTGCCTTGATGAAATCTAGGTCGAGTTCGAATATGGGTCATCGAGGGTCAAAAACTAAGTCACAGGGTCAAATCATAGAAAAACCTTGTGTATGTAATAGAGGTTGCATTTTTCATTTGATTTTCATGAAACTTGGGCAGTATGATTGCCTTGATGAAATCTAGGTTGTTTTCGAACATGGGTTATCTAGGGTCAAAAACTAGGACACGGGGGTCAAAATTCAAATCATAGCAAAACCTTGTGTATGCAATAGAGGTTGCATTTTTCATTGGATTTTCATGAAAATTGGTCAGTATGATTGCCTTGATGAAATCTAGGTCAGGTTCAAACATGGGTAATCTAGGGTCAAAAACTAGGTCACAGAGTAAAATTGTAGAAAAACCTTGTGTATGCAATAGATGTTGCATTTTTCATTGGATTTTCATGACACTTTGTCAGTATGATTGTCTTTCAATTTAGGTCGCGAATGAATATGGGTAATCTGAGGTCAAAAACTAGGTCACCCTGTTAAAAACCTTGTGTTTGCCATACAGGTGACATTTACAACCCAATCATCATGTAAGTTGGTCAAAAGGTTTCCTTGTCAAGGTCAAACAGAATGTTTGTGTTTATGATATATAGTTTAGAGTTAAAGTTTGGTCACATATTGTCATAAGTCACAGGTGAGCGATATAGGGCCATCTTGGCCCTCTTTTTTTTTTACAGGAATGTATGTGTGTTCCATGCCAGTATGGTAAAGATGATATCTACAGATGACAGTTTGTTACCAATAGTTCTGAGACCAGGAGAATGTTTCTGTCTCTGTTATATATTGAACCTTGTACAATTTGAGGCAAGCTTCGCTAAAGATGTAAGTATATGTTGGAGCAGTATTCTGCCTAGCACAAAATGAAAGGATGTAGTATGGTGCAGTCTGTTCCAGTGAACTCACTCCTTTTCTCCCACACCCTGAATGACAGGATGTTTTTATTAGCTCACCTAACACTTAGCGCCAGAGTGAGCTATTGGGATCGCTCACCGTCCTGGGCCTGTTGTACATCTGTTAACATTTTCCTTCAAACGACATCTCTGAAACCACTAGGCCTATGTGATTGAAACTTGGCGGGTATATTCCTTGCATGAAACCCTCTCATAGTTGTTCAAAAAATTATATTCCATGCATAACTCTGGTTGCCATGGCAACAGAAAGGAAAAGTCTTCTGGAAAAATTGAAGGCAAAGAGCTTAGATATGTAGCATGTAACATTGTCTAATAGACCTCCAACAAGATTGTTCAAGTCATGATCCCCTGGGTGAAAATTGACCCTATGGGAGGGGCAATTGATTTAACATAGGCTTATAAAGTGAAACTCAAAAAGCTTGTCTAGAACCACAGTGACCAGAGTTGAGATATTTTGAATGTAGCATTATGATAATTGAATTCTATTTGGTAGTTCTGTGTCAAAATGGCGGAAATGTAATGTTTTTTTTGGGAGACGGATAAGAAAATTGGTAAGGAAATGTTTTTTTGGAAGCTGGTGATACATCAAATTGTATTAAATATGACCTAGAGATACCGCAAATGAAGTCAAGGTCATATTTGACAGAGTTTAAAAATTTTGTACTGATTTTGTCAAAAACTTAAGTTGGTAAACATGCCATTTCTAGATTACTTCATCAAACTTTCAAATTGGATTGCTTATGAAATAAGGGTATACGAAATGCATGGTCAAAATCATATTTGCAGAGTTAATCGGTTTGAACCGTTTTTGCTATAACGTTGGCATAGATTATCAAACTTCAAAGTGCGTATGATCCAAACAGGGTTAAGACTGCCACCAAATTTTGTCGGTTCAAGGACATATTTACAGGTTTCTCTTTGGTACATAGATTTTTCCAAAACTTAACGTTGGGTGTGACGCATTTCTTTAGATTTCTTCATAAACTTACAAATTGCATTGGTTATACATAAGGGCATGATCGAACAGTTTGATGGTCAAGTCATATTTGAAAAGTTTTGCCCCTTTATAAACTTAATTTTTCTAAACTTTCCAATTTTTAAGATTTCTTTATCCAACTTTCAAAATAAATTGCTTATCTTAAAAGAGTTACATTTCTGCCAAATTTTGTAGGTCCAGGACTTACATCAAAGTTATCGCTTTTACATGTCCCGAGATACTTAATGTTGGCTTAACTTTGCCCTTTCCTTTAAGTTTTTAAACTTTAAAAAGGATTGTCTAAAACCACAGGGCTGAGCCGCCAGAGTTTGAGATATTTGGAATGTAGCATTATGATAATTAACTATTAACTGGTAGTTTTATATATAAATCTTGATGTCGTCACTAGACGACATGGTATATACATTCTATAAAACTCGAAGTGTGTATTGAAGTTAACAAATACCAAGAAACTATTATAATCAGTTACTAGTCCTACAAAGTTGTCCAAGGAAGTTGCTGAAATTTAGCAAGTGTTTTATTATCAAGGCTATCATGGATAACAGTGAATATCTCATAAAACATGAAACCTGATTCTGAGACAAAAGTACATCTTGTTTCACAAAATGCTCTGTGTATAGTTTATTAGACTCTGCATCAAATCTGGTAATATGATACTACAAGAACCCATCTAAAGACACTATCTGTAACCACTGACATACATAGTTATTATAATTTCATGCTATCATTAACCTGCTGATAAGAAATTCTGGGGAAAATAGAAAATTTTAGACAACTCTGTAGGACTATAACAGAAGTGTTAATTTTTATCAAACATAATCATTGAATATGCATCACAGTTTTGCACACCCTTGAGAGCTATTTTTCATGCAGCACCTTCACAATGGGTGGGGGGGGGGGGGGTTCTAATATATTTGGAAGCAGGGATTCAGTTTGAAATTTTTGCGACCAAATCTTGGACCAAGATGTATATTACAGGATGTGACATTAGAAGCACAGATAAAATGGAACATTCATATAACCGATGATGAGGACAGAGGCTGGATTACCTCCCCTGTGATAACAGTTTACAGGTATGTAACTAGGTCACCACTTTCTTTTCTGCGTAGTATAAATTTTATTACGTAACATGTGATGTTATCAGTGTCAGGTATTCATCTCACCGGGTAAAGAGTTTGAAACTTGAAACCACGGTAACCTCTCCTTGACAGTCATGGGTTGGAGCCTTGGTACCAACCACAACTTTTTAGGTGGTCTTTCCTAGGAACGATAGTTAGGTAAACTGCCAGTCTGCAAAAATAACTGAGATATGGTTGAAGATGCTGTTAAACCCTGAGAAACGAAAATGAAAACCTGCTCAGAACTTACTGTTTTTAGCTCACCTAGCACAAAGTGCCAGAGTGAGCTATTAGGATCACTCTCTGTCCTGGGTATGTTGTACGTTCGTCCACCATTTCTTTCAAACGACATCTCCTCTGAAACCACTGGGCCAATGTTGATGAAACTTTGCAGGGATGTTCCTTGCATGAAGCTCTATCAAAGTTGTTCAAAGAATTCCATTCAATGCAGAACTCTGGTTGCATGATAACAAATAGGAAAAACTTTAAAAAATCTTCTCTGAAACGACAAGGCCTAGAGCTTAGATATGTAGCATTGTCTAGTGAACCTCTACCAAGATTGTTCAAATTATGAGTCCTGGGTCAAAATTGACACTGCCCGGGGGGTCACCTGGTTTTACAAAGGCTTATATAGGAAAAACTTTGTAAAAATCTTCTTCTCTGAAACCACAAGGCCTAGAGATTAGATATTTAGCATGTGACATTGTCTAGTGGACCTCTACCAAGATTGTTCAAATTATGAGCTCCGGGTCAAAATTGACCCTGCCCGGGGGGTGGGGGGTCACTTGGTTTTACAATGGCTTATTAGCTCACCTGGCTATGCCAGGGTGAGCTTTTCTGATCGATGATTGTCTGTCGGCTGTCGTCCGTCAACATTTTGATTCAAATGACATCTCCTCTGAAACCTCTAGGCCAATGTTGATAAAACTATGCAGGAATGTTCCTTGCATGAAGCTCTACCAAAATTGTTCAAAGAATTCCATTCCATGCAGAACTCTGGTTGCTATGGCAACAAATAGGAAAATCTTTAAAAATCTTCTCCTCTGAAACCACAAGGCCTAGAGCTTAGATATTTGGCATGTAGCATTGTCTAGTGAACCACTACCAAGATTGTTCAAATTATGACCCCCGGGTCAAAATTGACCCCGCGGGGGTGAGCCCTTAGTTTTTGCATAGGCATATATAGGAAAAACTTCAAAAATCTTCTTCTCTGAAACCACAAGGCCTAGAGCTAAGATATTTGGCATGTAGCATTGCCTAGTGGACCTCTACCAAGATTGTTCAAATTATGACCCCCGGATCAAAATTGACCCCGCGGGGGTGGTCACTTAGTTTTGCATAGGCTTATATAGGAAAAACTTTAAAAATCTTCTTCTCTGAAACCACAAGGCCTGGAGCTTAGATATTTAGCATGTAGCATTGGCTAGTGGACCTCTACCAAGACTGTTCAAATTATGACCCCCGGATCAAAATTGACCCCGCTCAGGGGGTCACTTAGTTTTGCATAGGCATATTTAGGAAAAACTTTAAAAATCTTCTCTGAAACCACAAGGCCTAGAGCTAAGATATTTGGCAGGTAGCATTGTCTAGTGGACCTCTACCAAGATTGTTCAAATTATGACCCCCGGGTCAAAATTGACCCCGCGGGGGTGGTCACTTAGTTTTGCATAGGCTTATGTAGGAAAAACTTTAAAAATCTTCTTCTCTGAAACCACAAGGCCTGGAGCTTAGATATTTAGCATGTAGCATTGGCTAGTGGACCTCTACCAAGATTGTTCAAATTATGACCCCACTGATCAAAATTGACCCCGCACAGGGGGTCACTTAGTTTTGCATAGGCATATTTAGGAAAAAGGATATTTGGCATGTAGCATTGCCTAGTAGACCTCTTCAAAGTTTGTTCAAATTATGCCCCTGGGGTCAAAATTGACCTTGCCCGGCGGGGGGGGGTCACTTGTTTTACAAAGGCATATGTAGGAAAACCTATTTGGTATATAACATTATCTAGTGATCTTCCACTAGGCAAGTTGACTTGTACCAAGGTGAGTGGACCTCTACCAAGATTGTTCAAATTATGAGCCCCCGAATCAAAATTGACCCCGCACGGGGGGTCACTTAGTTTTACATAGGCTTATGTAGGAAAAACTTTAAAAATCTTCTTCTCTGAAAACACAAGGTCTAGAGCTTAGATATTTGGCAGGTAGCATTGTCTAGTGGACCTCTACCAAGATTGTTCAAATTATGACCCTCGGATCAAAATTGACCCCACACGGGGGGTCACTTAGTTTTACATAGGCTTATATAGTAAAAACTTTAAAAATCTTCTTCTTTGAAACCACAAGGCCTAGAGCTTAGATATTTGGCATGTAGCATTGGCTAGTGGACCTCTACCAAGACTGTTCAAATTATGACCCCCAGGTCAAAATTGACCCTGCACTGGGGGTCACTAAGTTTTACATAGGCTTATATAGGGAAAACTTTAAAAATCTTTTTCTCTGAAACCACAAGGCCTAGAGCTTAGATATTTGGCATGTAGCATTGCCTAGTAGACCTCTTCAAAGTTTGTTCAAATTATGCCCCTGGGGTCAAAATTGACCTTGCCAGGGGGGGGGGGATCATTTGTTTTACAAAGGCGTATATAGGAAAACCTATTTGGTATATAACATTATCTAGTGATCTTCCACCAGGCAAGTGGACTTGTACCAAGGTGAGCGATATAGGGCCATCTTGGCCCTCTTGTATAGGAAAAACTTTAAAAATCTTCTTCCTTGAAACCACAAGGCCAAGAGCTTAGATATTTAGCATGTAGCATTGTCTAGCGGACCTTTACCAAGATTGTTCAAATCATGACCCCCTAGTCAAAATTACCCCTTCTCGGGAGGGGGTGGGAAGTCACTTGATTTCACATAGGCTTATATAGGGAAAACTTTAAAAAAACACAAGGCCGACAGACAGATAATAGATATTTGAAATGTTACTTAGCATAATGTGTAGTGGACCTCTATGAATTATGTTAGAATCATGACCCCTTTTATTATAGCAAATGGTGGTCAGTTAAGCGATATAGGGCCATCTTGGCCCTCTTGTTGTAACTGTACACCTGGGTACGTACAAATATTGCACACCTGTTCATGTAGCATTTTGTATAATCTAAGTGGCAGAAAGAAGTTTAATACCCTAGATATTGATGAGATTTGTATATTTGTTTTCAGGTTGCATGGTTTGAAGCTGAGGAAGGGACTGTTTGTAGTGTCTGCAGCCTGTGATAAAGCACCAATAGAAAAAGGACAGAGGTAAACATAACTACCAATATGCAAGTGAGTTTAAAGTTGCAGTGTAATTTTTTCTTAGGTCCCTGTAGAGTCAGTTACAGTGTAAAAGTACTTGAAAGTACAGAATTATTCTATACTATTCTCATTGAGATGGTAGTGATTTGTTTAAAGTTGTATCAAAACAGGACCCCTTTTTCATGTTTTTGTGAGTACAATGTAACATGACCCCTCCCCTGTTGAATTTCCAAAAAATAACATTTGCTATCCCGCAGTAAGAGCCGTGCCATTAATTGTTCAAAAGTTTGCCCACTGAAAAAATAGAATAGCACAGTGCAGAACATTATCAGACCTTAAGAGACGCGCCGTTGATCATGATCTGCACTGGAAAGACTTTCATACAGTGTTGTAGGAAAAAGAGGCATTGCTGACTGCACAGTAAAGGTCAGCATGGTCCATGATTTCAGTAAAGTTTTTTAATTCCGAGTAATGGTATATAGTCGGTCATTATTTGACATTCAGTGAAATTGTCTCTGAAATATTTCATAATTGCCATTCTTGGTTTCAGTTTCACTGTGACATACACAATTCACAACAGGCTTCAGGATTTCCTTTCCATCAAACTACACTGGAGTCCAGTGCTGCCAGGTATATAGTTACACGTGTATGATGTGTTTTAATTTATGGGAAAATGTCATTCTGTGCAAAAACTGCCTCGTTTGATATAGCACGCTGATTAGTTAATCAAGAATTTAAAGGCAGCCAATGATCGTTACAATAAGAGAGACTTGTTGAAGGTTTGATTGTGAAACCATTTGTATTTTATGCTAACTAATGAAATACTGTGTTCGATTGTGAAATATAGTATGATGATATTGATATCATATCATTGACAGTGTAGGTGATATAGGTCTGCCAAAAATCAATTAAAAACCGAATAAGGAACAAATTTGCTTGGCCAAATTTTCTTTCTTTATTTAATAAGAAAATCCTATATAAATATACCATGATACTAGTGTTATATCCAGGATGAAAAAAGGGCATGGGGCTGTCAGAAAAGGGCAGGGAGACAGTGCGCGATTTTCTTTCAGTGAAGGGCATTTCCGTTAATTGTTGTGATTCATAATGTGTGCTAACTAACTACTGTAACACTAGCCTTTATGGCATGGTCCTAATAAGAGTAACAAGAGACATTATTAAAGCACTATATTGTATCTACACTTATTAATGTCATAAAATAACATGTAACACAATGGGAAAACAGTGCCACTGATTACAAGGGTAAAGTTTGAAAAATGGAAAATGCTGAAACTGAAGCTCCTGGCAATTAGTTATTTCAGAGAGCTTCTGATGAATTCCTAGAGACAGGATGTTTAGTTCAGTAGGCTTTGAAACTGAATGGTCTTTGACCCTTCAGCCTAACTTTTCTTAGGACAAAATCAAATTTTCAAGAGCTAAGGTGAGGATTTTAAGGGTCGAGTCACGGGTCATAGAGTTAATGTCATAATCTCTAGGTGTGCATGTAATATTTTTCTGTTTGTTTCCTGCATTTTTTTTTTTCCAGATGTTCCCCGTTTGTCACATATTTTCGCGACCTCGCATGCCGTGATTTTCGTATATATTTCTGCATTTTTTCGCGATTTTAACAGTTTTTATTACAAAGAAATCTGACAGTTCTTTTTTTCTAAAACCATCGCTCTTTCTTTTTCAAGCTGTGCTAATTTACGTTTTGCAGACACTTTTCTAATGTTACAATTTACAAAATTGAGTGTTCGTTCTTTAAATTCTCATCGAGAAATGTTTGTATTTTACGACTATTATACTTAAGATTCCACTTACCCATCTTAATTATCAATCGTGTTCAAACGCATTTTGATCTCCGCCGGTCCGTAACTTTTTCTTTTGTTTAAAGTACTCGCAAATATTATTGAAATCCATCCCTAATAAATGTGTGAACAACTCGGTCATTAAAATAATTAATAATTGATCGATTATAAATATAATTCGCGATGATTTATTCTAAACACCATGATTGCCTCGGATTAAACCACGGACCCTGATAACTTTGTACAAATATCAAAGAAAACGCCGACCAATTTCTGACGTCACGTACATGTGCAGTAACGACACGTGATTATCAGAAAATAACAGGTGTACATGTGGTGTCTATTGATCGCCTCGGGCATTTATGTAATCGGCAATCCAATGCCGAGCACGCGTCGGATTAAGGTTAGGGCTGAATGGTGATGATAAAGGACATAAACTATCATGACTTTAGGGCAAAATGGATGTTGAGAAGGGCAGAGTGGCGGCACGAAAAGGCGGCAGGGCGCGGCGCCACGCCATCACGCTACAGATATAACACTATGATACAGAAATAAGGAAAAGATTGAAATAGTCCCGAGGATTTTGTTGTGTAATATATTACTTTTGTAGAAAAACCAAATTTCATTTCAAATCGTAGAAAATGCCACCAAATCTATAAAACATTACAAATTAACATTTCTTCTGCTGGTGGGAGGTAATTCTGCCGTTGCTACTAGTGCAGATCATGATCAGCCTCCGAGTCCATGCAGTCTGATCATGATCTTCACTGTTTGCTCTTTCATTTTTGTCCTCTTTTTGAACAGCTACTGGAACTGTCCTAATTGAGTCATTTTACAAATGCATTTAGAGGAGGTTAAAGCTGGTTTTTCCTCGCACTTTAGACAAAAGTGATCCTCGAAAGCCCTTTCAATGCCCCTTTTAATATCCCTTGTAACATATATGTGTCATTTTGGTACCCAGTGTCAGTAACCGTGCCATTATATCTGTTTTCAATTGCTACAGATGACAGTTTTGAATCAGTGAGACAGTTCGTAAAGTTACAGGCTGGTCTGATCTGCCATGATCCAAGTGTACAGCTTGGGTAAAACCTGTCAATCAGTAACAGTGTTGTAAACTTCTCTACTTGGTGTGATTTAGTTTGCAACTTCATTCATTTCTTCCTTTTTGTAAGTGAATTTTGTTACACTCTTGTATTTTATTGTGAATACATAAATGGTCGTGGGACATTAACTTCTGTTGATGAAGTAAAGCACAAATTTTAGAATAACATGGAAAGTGTTTTTTGTATTTTATTGAGAATTTTTGCTATAAAACTCATGTGCCTGTGAAACTGTTACATTTATATTAGTCTAAATACAACACAATTAGATGCCCATTAATGTAAATGTATTCACAGAATTTCCTTATTTCTTGTCATGAAAAATTAGTTCAGTTTTTTTCTTATCTTTTCGCATGTTGAATGTTTGGATAGCTTGTCCATTGCCCTTGCAACTTGTAGATGTTGTCTATCTGACTGATGTAAGAAAAGAAACCCCCACCATGGTCAAGTGATTAGAGTCGCTTACTTAAAGTGACATTATGCGCATCTTACTGCACATAGTGTATTTTTGGTGACAGTTTTATAAAAGCAATTTTTGGTTGCTGTGCATTTAAATGTGTTAAATTAATGATTATGCTGCATTAGTATTTGAAGTTGGTGCTTTAGATATAAAAAAAATCGAACTGATAAAATGATAGTTGAATGTGTCGTTGTTGATGTTGGTAGAGATTTCGGCAGTGGAAGGGAAGCAACTCCTGCATGCAGTTGTTCTTTTCTTAAATTGACTCTCCCAGTCAAATAAGAAAATCAATATTTTGAAAGTTATTTTTTCAAACTGATAGCAGGAAGAGTTTGGTGTATTGGGTTAAAAGTTATTATTTTCTCTACACTTTTGTACACGCACCATTTTCAGCTGGATTTTTACTTGAAAAAAATGCGCATAATGTCACTTTAAAGCTGCTGTAACTTCTCTGTCCACTCATTGATTGAGGGTCATGTGTTGTGCCCTGCTGCCGACCAAGTCTCATTATGCGAAAAAGTTGGCAGTTTCTTACAGAGGATAGGAGTCTAATACTGGTTCTTCCCAGGAATGATGGTTAGGTAAACTGCCCGCCTGTAGAAGTGACCAAAATATGGTTGGAATGGGATTGTAACTCCTACCACAACAAGTTCCTGAAACAGCAGGACTTCTTACAACAAGTTCCTGAAACAGCAGGACTTCTTACAACAAGTTCCTGACAAAACAACAGGACTTTCTTCCTCTCAATACTGATTTCAGATGGAATCAATCTCAAAGAAAGAGAGAGGCAATTTGGAATCATTGTGTATTGCTTAAGGACACTACCACTACATGGCTTCAGCGGGGATCGAACCAGATAAATCCAATATTCGTACATGCTACCACTGCATCATGGTAGCCCAACACAAGGCCTTAATATTTAAACTATGTAAAACTATGTAAGCAGACTGTAATGTAAAGAAGTTGTTAGTAAAGAAAGCTAGAACTCAATTGTGTTATTTACATTTCAGTTCCTGTCAGTATGGTGACACAGTTCAGGCCAAAGTCACGTTCTGTGCGACTTCAAAAGGACTGTTTGAGGTTTGTTCATTATGTCCTGTGTTGTGTCCAAGTTCTTGCATATAAATGATGATATTAAACAAGAACCATTTATCAGATTTTCAAATATTTTTAAAGGTTAGAAAATAGTTGTGTGTATGGAATATGTTGTGAGAATGCAAATTTTACAGTGGAGATGCAGAAAACACATGTACCCATACATCTTGTTATCGTTATACTGTATATTGTTATTGTTATCGCCTCGGTGTCCGTCCGTCCGTCTGTCCGTTAGCAATTTCCCTTCCGCTCTGTAACTCTTGAACCCCTTGAAGGATTTCAAAGAAACCTGACACAAATGTTAACCAGACTGAGACGACGTGCAGAAGCAATGTTCTGGATGGCTGGATTCAAGGTCAAGGTCATACTTAGCGGTCAAACGTCATATGATTTTGTTTCCCTTCCGCTCTGTAACTCTTGAACCCCTTGAAGGATTTCAAGAAACCTGACACAAATGTTAACCAGACTGAGACGACGTGCAGAAGCAATGTTCTGGATGGCTGGATTCAAGGTCAAGGTCATACTTAGGGGTCAAAGGTCATATGATTTTGTTTCCCTTCCGCTCTGTAACTCTTGAACCCCTTGAAGGATTTCGAAGAAACCTGACACAAATGTTAACCAGACTGAGACGACTTGCAGAAGCAATGTTCCGGATGGCTGGATTCAAGGTCAAGGTCATACTTAGGGGTCAAAGGTCATATGATTTTGTTTCCTTTCCGCTCTGTAACTCTTGAACCCCGTGAAGGATTTCAAGAAACCTGACACAATAGTTTACCACATTGAGACGATGTGCAGAAGCCATGTTCGGGATGGCTCACTTCAAGGTCAAGGTCACACTTAGGGTTCAAGCGTCATATAACTGTGTGGATATTGCTCTGCATTTGCTCTTGATTACAGTGCTCTTGTTTTTATTTGGGAGATCCTATTTTGTTTGCTTAATTTTTTTATTGAATTACTTCCCTTTTATGTTACTATCAATAGCATATTTTGTAACTTTTTTATTATTGGCAGTACGGAAAAACTGAGACCACTTTTCTGTGGTACAACATGAATGGTACTTCCAATTTTTTGGTGTTTTTTGACATTTTTGTACCTGGTTAGGATTTTCTGTTTGTGGACTTAGATTTTTTTATATAACTTAAATTTTTTATGCTTGTTCCTGTCCGTTGGGCTTCAACAGCCTAAATTTTGCTCCCATTCTCTGATACAACACTTCGGGCGTATATTGCTGCGCTTTGCGGTGCTCTTGTGATCTTCTTGTTATAGGTGTGTAAGCATATGAAGATCAATTTGAGATACCTTATCCCAGGGTCTGATAACAATTCTCTAGCAAGTCCTACAAGCCAGTGTTCAGCTATCTCAGGTTTGTACAGGGTTATTTCCCTTGTTCATCTATCTCAGGTTTGTACAGTGTTATTTCCCTTGATCATTGTACTAGTAATTTGTTGAAAATGTTTGGGTTTTGTCAAGCCGTCTGACAGCGTGTCAATATAGTTGTCACTTTAGCGGTCTGTTGTTAGTGCATCCGTCCGGATGAGCTCGTCTGGGCTATTACTTTCTCATTTATTCAATGATTTTGAATTCACTTGGCAACCTTGTTTGCCACAATGGGGTGGCATGTCATGTGTAAGACCCAAGGTCTGTAGTAACTCAAAGGTCAAGGTCACACAGAGGTTAAAGGTAGAAAGTGTACTGTAACTACTGCTTCTTTGACTTAGAAAAGATTTGGTTAAAGTTTTGAATGCAAGTAATACTGTAAATCACTTTATATATGCGTGATCTTTATTTCGCGAATTTCACCCCCAGACTTATTTCGCGTATTTATGAATTCGCGGCCGAAGCCTCTAAATATTAAATTCGCACCGATACAAAGCTTTAAGATATTATCGCATTTATCATGTTTGATGCAGGTCAATGACCTGTTCAACACTTCACGTAGTGCCGCGGTAATTTAGTGCTGATAATCGGTAAAGCTAGTCACGACAAAAATGACACAAATTGCTAATATAAAAACATACTCAAATCAATAATAAAAAGGGCTATATCCCCTTTGCGAGTAAATTCTCTGATATGTGTTCACTATAATTTGCACGAAGTACGATTGATAACCGAACATTGTGCAAATAAATCAGTTTTAGAAACATTTATTAATACACCAACGAGAGGAGCTAAAGCGTGGACAGTATATAATGGAAAGGTATGCAGACAATATTTGATAATACCTTGTTTGTTCTTTAACAAAGCCCATTGTAAATGACACTTAAATGAAGGCAAAAGTTGATAACAAACCGGTAATTACATTTAACACCTGATAAATTGCAGGCTTTTTATATGTTGCTGTTGTTTGAGTCAGTAGTACAATACTGTGACAAATTGTTAGCGACCAATTAGGGCTCTAATCTTTTTAACTGCAGGTTTGTGCAGACGGTCATTGTCCTTATGTTGAAAAAATGAAAGACGAAATGGATCTTCCCCTCAGGCAGCATGCGCTCTGTTTGTTCGATATATACAATATATATGTATTTAAGCGATTATTGAGCATTGGCGATCTTGATATATTTCGAACAATATTTTTCAGATACGACTTTTGAACCTACGTTCAAAACATAAATTTACGCCGATTTATGAATTCGGGATGCACTCAATTCGCGAATTATAGCGAAAAATAAAAAAAACATCTCGAATAATACCGGATTTACAGTAGATTATTCCCTTAAGGAGTCCAGGGTTCAATTCCCTCCAGTGCTATTGGTGGTAGTGTCCAGTTGGAAAAACACATTTCCTCAAGGTTATTGCTATCTTGAGTGAGTCTCAAGATTGATTAATCATTGAAAAGAAGTTGCTTCCGGTTGCAAATAATAAAGTAGTATAGTGAATGATATAAGGTTTTCAAAGATTCGAGTTTATTAATGCTTTTCAACAATTTCACCACAGTTTTAACATATACATGTACAAATTAAGAAAGACAAAAGTTACAGATATTTTGCTATTTTATGTTAACAGAAGATCACTTGAGTGTGGTTCCGGACCAGATATGGCGCACACGTAGCGGAAGTGGCTCCTCCCTCAATAGTCCACGTCATTTGTCAGATGGCAAAATGATGACCTCCGCGAACAAATCATATTCTTTTGACGACTTGGGACCTAATAATGATAGAGATGCAGAACTGTTTAAGAAACCAGGGTATGTACCGGTATCTTGGTTTCAGTTTAATTTAACCTGTCAAGTCTAATTTGCATTGTCGATTGGCAGGAACTTGTTATCGATTCAGGGTTCCTCTTGTCACTCGCCAAAGTCGCCAAATGCGATCAGAGCACAAATTTGGTGACAATTCCTAGTGTTTTGACAATAAAAATACTTCAAACTAATTCTTTTTCAAGAACTTTGGCAGCTTTTGACATTTTTGCCCAAAATCGGTGGAAGTTATGTATAAGTCAGGGTTTACCATGACAATTTAATTATATATAAATATCCAGCATTCAATATTTTTCGAACTTAGATTGGGGCTAATGGCTCAGACCTTTTCTCTTAAAACCCCGTGATCACTGGGAATTTTGCTTTGATACAAAGATGGAAGATCTCTGTTCTTTTTTTTCTCTAAGACAGTGTTGATGTATACCTGCCATTCATATGTTGTTTCTGTATAATTATAAATAAAATGTGCGTTTTCAAAAACAGTTTTCCCAATTTTGAAATATCAGTGAAATAGAATTTAAAGACATCTTTTATACTAAAAGCATACTGTGAGTAATTGTAACATCAGAAGTGACCAGGGGCGTTTTAATCTTATGCACAATGTTGTGACTTTAGAAAACAAGAAATGAGCAATGTGTCAATGTTGTTGTAGGAGTGTAACGCCCATTCCAACTGTATTTTGGTCATTTTAACAGGCAGGCAGTTTACATGTACCTAGCCATCGTTTCTGGGTAGAACCTGTACAAGACTCCTATCCTCCCTTAGAAACTGCTCACTTTCTCACATAAAGAGACATGGTTGATAGCAGGGCTAGAACCCTTGCCCTCAATCTATGAGAGATTACAGTGACTCTTACCATTCTACCACGGAGACAGAATGTGTCACTGTATTTTATCATTGAATAAAAACAGTCGAGGAATTCTGGTGCATAGGAATTCAATCTTTAATTTTTCGCAAATGAACGTCAGTGACAAACTGTATTTTATTCAACGATAAAATACAACGAGGCATTGATTATATGGCCCTCAATCTATGAGAGATTACAGTGATTTCAAGTCAGCAACTCTAACCACTCTACAACCGACACTGAATGTGTCACTGTATTTTATCATTGAATAGAAATAGTCAAGGAATTCTGATGTATAGGAATTCAATCATTAATTTTTCGCAAATGAACGTCAGTGACAGACAGACAATGCTAGGCATTGATAATTTCAATTCTAACATTTTCTTTGAAAATTTCCCGAACTTTATTGAACCCGGACTGGTTAACCATAGAAAATTTAAAACACGAAATGCGATTGGACTCGTTTGTGTACATACATCACGTTGATACTTCATATACGGAAGGTCATACTTGCAGAAACTTGCTATAATTTTGTGTTGCCCTTTCGGAGAAACGGCGATACATAGGGATCGCTTTGTCCGTCCGTCACTTAAACTTAACGTTGGCTGTAACTTTGCCATTTCTTAAGATTTCTTCATCAAACTTTCAAATTGTATTGCTTATGACATAAGTGTCATGATGCCGCCAAATTTTGTTGGTCAAGGTCATATTTGACAGAGTTATGCCCCTTTTTGTACTTAGATTTTGTCACAAAATTATTGGTTATTCTGACAAAGCGTAAGAGGGCGACACAAGTGTTCTACTGAACACTCATCTAGTATTGTAAAATAAACCACAGCTTGATCTCTATATGCTTATATAGGAAACACAGCTGAGCAGGTAGAATTGGTATTAACATCTGTGTAAGTTTGATTCACATGACTTATATACAAAAAATGGCAAATATATATCTGAATAATATACATATGCTTTTCTAGCAAAGCCTTGCTTGTATTTTGTTTAAGATGAGCCTCTGTTGTCCGGTGTTTTAGGTCACTAACTTGTTATTATAAAATCTGTCACTGAATGAAGGGCAGGGGTTCAAGGCCTGTGTCCAAGTAGACTGTTTATGTTAGAAAATTAGCAGGTTCAATAAAGGATGAGAGTCTGGTACTGGTATTTCCCAGGATGGTAAAGTACACTGCCTGCCTGTAAAAACTAAAATACAGTGACTGTTCAAAAGGTGTCAACACCAAGAAATTAATTTTTAAGTGTGTTTTTAATGTTAGGTCAGACAAGACTCCAGTTTTACCTAGAAGGGACCCCAAGCTGAATGTGATGTCGGCATCCAAGTATGAGCAGATGCTTTTGAGTCCTGGCAACTTTATTAAAAACACTTGTCTTATTATGGTGGAGTAAATGTGACACAATTTGTCTAATTGTGGTGGGGTAAATGTGGCACACAGACAACGTGTCCAATTAATGTGGAGTAAATGTGACACACACAGACAACATGTCCAATTAAAGTGGAGTAAATGTGACACACAGACAAATTGTGACACACAGACAAGAGGTCTGACTTTGGTGGAGTGAATGCAACACACAGACACAATATGTCGGATTATGGTGGAGTAAATGTGACAACCAGAGACAATAATATTATATCTTATTATGGTGGACTTAGGTGGAGTATATGGGACACACATAGTATAAGCGTTGAACATAAATGAGTTATTAGTTAAGGATTCATCTTTGAAGTTTTATGAAAGTCAGTAGTTACTTATTTTAGACTTGCCTGTATAGCAGAGTATACATTTATTAGTGTTTTCTCTTTTTTTAGGTCACCTGAGCAAGAAGTGATATGATTTGGATATTCACCTCGTAATCAGTCCACAAAATACATGTGGAATAAAAATACATGTATCACATTTGGAATTATATATCACAAACTAAAAAGGACATAAAACATTAAAAAACAAATTGTGCCCCAAAAATACAAATCAGTCATGTTACTGAAGCCAACTCTGTAAAACTCGGCATGAAGGAAGAAAAATTGATATGCTTTTTAGTAACAAATCCAGAAGTAAAAGATTTAACCATTAATGATTCCTGGGGGGTAGAAACCTGAAGGAACTTTACTTAAAACGTTGTACGTATTAAAGAATACTATAGAAATGATTGGATTTCACTGGGTTGGATATATTATATACGGGCATTCTCAGATTTTTTCATGCACATCTACAAATATATAGGACTTAATCATGACACATACATAACATCTTAATCAGCACTTCTGTAAGTTTGTTTTTCTGATTGCACCCAGTTGCCCTTCACATAGCAAATAAAAACCATATCTACCGGTATCACAATTGAATTATGACTTATATTGCATTCTGAAAATCAAACCATAAATGCAATGATTATCAGTTAGTTTATATTAATTTATTTGAGCTTGATTGTGAAGAAACCTTAGGACTTACCGAATAACTCTTGAGTCCTCTTCCTGGAAAAAAAACAGTACTGGTGTCATATGAGGAGATAGGGTCGTGACCCAAGTTGGGCTCAAACCCGCAACCTCCAAGATAAGCAGCAAACACATTAGCTTCTAAACTAAATCTCCCCTTCAAAACCAAATAATACAATGACGCCAGGACAGTTGCAATATTAGAATGTGACATTGATCTTTTACAAAAACTATTGGGCTTGTTGTACCCGATCTCCTTAAAAATTAGCCGAACTGTATTGATGAACTCTTGGTCAAATTAAAACTGGGACGTGTGAGGTTAAAAACTAGGTCGCCATGTCATATAACAGAAAAACCTTGTAGAAGCCACATTGCTTACCCAACCGTCGTGAAAGTTGGTCGGAATGTTTATTTTAATAAACTCTGGGGGTCAAAAACTAGGTCACCAGGTCAAGTTGTAGAAAAAACTAAGTGAACACTCTAGAAACCACATTTTGCACCCTAACATCCTGTAAATTAGTCAGAATGAATGTTGTGATGAATTCTAGGTCAAGTTTGAAAATGGGTCACGTCAAATCAATATATGTCATTAGGTGACATATAAAAACTGTCGACATTCTTAATTCACATTTTGAACCAAATCACATTGAAAGTTAATGAAAATGTTTGTTTTGATGAATGAAAATTGTCCTCGACTGACTTATCATGAAATTTTGACATACTTTCTAGTCTTTTGGAACAATGGTACACAACTGAGCGATAGGGCTATCTTGGCTCTCTTTGTTAGCTCACCTGAGGACGAAGTGCTCAAAGGTGAGGTATTGTGATCGCCTGGTGTCCCTTGTCTGTCTTTCGTCTGTCGGTCCACACTTAATCTTGTGTATGCAATAGGGGCTGCATTTTTCTCTAGATCTTCATGAAACTTGGTCAGTATGACTGCCTTGATGAAATCTAGGTCGAGTACGAATATGGCTTATCTGGGGTCAAAAACTAGGTCACTGGATTAAATCATAGAAAAACCTTGTGTATGCAATAGAGGTTGCATTTTTCATTGGATCTTCATGGAACTTGGTCAGTATGATTGCCTTGATAAAATCTAGGTCAAGTTCGCATATGGGTTATCTGGGGTCAAAAACTAGGTCACGGGGTCAAATCATAGAAAAACCTTGTGTATGCAATACAGGTTGCAATTTTTCATTTGATTTTCATCAAACTTGGTCAAAATGATTGTCTTGATAAAATCTAGGTCGAGTTTGAATATGGGTTATCTGGGGTCAAAAACTAGGTCACGGGGTCAAATCATAGAAAAACCTTGTGTATGCAATAGAGGTTGCATTTTTCATTGGACTTCCATGGAACTTGGTCAGTATGTTTGCCTTGATAAAATATAGGTTGAGTTCGAAAATGGGTCATCTGGGGTCAAAAACTAGGTCACCCAGTCAAATCAAGGAAAACCTTGTGTATGCAGTACAGGTTGCATTTTTCATTGTATTTTCATGAAACTTAGTCAGTATGATTGTCTTGATTTAATCTAGGTTGAAATTGCACATGGGTCATCTAGGGTCAAAAACTAAGTCACGGGTTCAAATCATAGAAAAACCTTGTGTATACAATAGAGGTAGCATTTTTCATTGGATATTCATGAAACTTGGTCAGTATGATAATGTTGATGATATCTAGGTTGAGTTTGAAACTGCCAATATTCAGAGAGAATACTAGCTGCTATGTACTTTCTTTCAACGCCACAACTAAGATGACTACGACACAACAAATTAAGAATTAACTTAGGCTCTCACTTGAAATCACGGGTATTCTTTGTATTTAGGAACATATTGATCAGTTTGCATTAAGGTGGTATGCGCCTCAAATATTTTGTTCTAATTCTCTCATGAAATTTACACTGTGCATAATTGAAGATAATTCCGATGGAAATCCGATTTCATTGTTTTGATATCTTTTACGGTTTCAATGCTGTTGTGCCGCAAACATTGCCACTGACGTCACTTTTGCACAGTACGCTATTTCGTGTTATTCCCATAGTTTTCCTTCACCGCGCTTTTGATTTTAAATTTATAGCCAATATAAAAAAACAGGCGCCTTGCATTCAAGACGTTCTTTATAATGGTATAAAATTTGATGAACAAAATTCGACGCTTGAGACGCTAGTCACGATTATGTGACGTCGAACTAGTAGACAATAAATCAACCGCGAAACTATGTTTGTTGATGTCAGAAGGTTCCAGGCCCCGTGATTATAAAACCCTTTTTATGCTCAATTCAGTTTCGTGCTCAAACATTAAAAATATAATATTAAAACATTTAATAAATTCTTAGTAAAAATGTGTGTAACATGCTTTCTATAAGAATTTGAAATGACTTTCAAAATTGCTTCTCCTTTTCATGCTCAAACTGAGTCGAACACGAAAAAAGTTTTATAATAATGGGGCCTGGTTAATTTGCCCGTTTGATCAACTCATTCACAGCTCGGTGTTGTGCTAGGTCCATAGCCGTAGGGCACATCCCATGTTTTCTTGCTGGGGATCACACTCTGGTCCTCTGCAACATAGGCCAATACAGAGAAAAGCCTGTGTCTCATCCTTATCCACATATCCACCCGTACCTGTACCAAGTACCAAGGATAACAATAAAGAGCAAGCTCTTATTTCCATTGTGGTCCTTTATTGACGAGACAGAAGCCGATGCTTGTACCTGCTCTTAGCTGTATCTGCCCCAGCTCTTTTACGAATAGACCCCTTGGTTCTTTTCTTCATTGTTATCGCCACAGGTGGAAGGAACATACCTTTGACTTTTTTTTCTTAAGCTAATGTCTTTTTCTATGCATTTTAAAATTGATATCAGAATAAATAAAAAGTAAAGAGTATGAAGGAAAAAAATATTTTTTCCATTTTTTGTTTTTATTTATTCTGATATCAATTTTAAAATGCATAGAAAAAGACATTAGCTTAAGAAAAAAATGTCAAAGGTATGTTCCTTCCACCTGTGGTTATCGCTTGGAAAATCAAACAAAACTATGCATTTAGAAAACTGTATAGTAAACGATCTGACATGAAGTAAACACTTTGTAGGGAGACGCAGATGTGTAGATGTAGAGCGGCGGACACTTCATTCAAAGGTTGCCAGTTCGAATTCCATCAGCACAATTTGTCATATTCCAGGAAGAATCCATCGATATTAGAGATATGGCATGCAAGAATATGCGACAATTGATGTAAAACAACTAAAATTAAATGAAGTAGATATTTTATTTTTCATTATGTACAGTCCGAATCCGTTATCTCGACTTCGTTTATCTCGATTTTTCAATGTCTCGAATGGATGTATATACATAATCACTATTTACATGCTGCTAATGTCTTTAAATCATTAGTATTTTGTTATAAACAGTATTATATATCTGCCAAAGTATCGAGTTGTGCATAACATTTTCATTTATTACAAGGACACATGTGAAAATTGAATTTGAACACTTATGTCAGACATGCGGTAGGGGTACGAATTCGTAAAATCACGAAATACTTAAGTCGGTGACCCCTTATTTTTACAATGTCAACTAATAGCAAAATAGATTTTACAAAAGATAATGAACTTCTACGTTTTTTCATCGAGCCGTTTTCTTACAAATTTAATTTTACGCTAAAATTTTAACAAAACTCAGTCATTTATTTTCAATTTGACGTCACAAATCCGTGCATAGCGGTTACAACGTCAAATTGTAAACATCAAATTTTATATCAGTTTGTAGCTCTTAGTTAAAGATATAAGAACAAATTAGTAGGTTGGAAATATTTTACAAAGGCAAAACGCTACAGCTTAAAAATCTGCCGACAGCGTAGGACTATTCAAAACGTAATCTTGAGAGAAACCCAGTGTGCCCTTGTTTATGTTCTCGGAATACTTGTTGAAACAGCGTACAGTACAGTTTAATACACCAAACGTCAATTTTACAGGAAATTACTCGAAAGACTTGATTGGCTTGAATAATACAATTTCCTCAAATGCCTAATTTTTGCGGCAGAATATGTGACGGTTGAAGCTTTCTTCAGGGCGAAAAATAAATGCAGAGCAGATACTAAAATTTCACATGCAGTTTTATAGTTTACACTTCCAATACTCTTATAGAATATATAGTTTTAATGTACACACCCCTCGTATCATTGAATAATTCAAATGATTATTAAAAAAATAAAAATGTTTTTGCGTGTTCATGCTGTCAAATATTTCTGCATCACATTTATTTGTAAAAAATTATAAGGAACAATTTTAGAAATATAGAAAGAAAGCATATGAAAATTTACAATGTCACTGAGGAGGAAGCATGTATTTTTGATGCCGTACAGCAATGTTTCAGTCCTGCTACTGTGTAATTTTGAACAACTGTAACTTCCTGTTACCAGACCAGTTATTAGTCACAGCAAGCATTGATTTGTCCTGTGAGACACGGATTTTGTATGGAACCCTGGCATCAAACTTGTAAGATGATAAGATGCGACCTGTCGTAGAGATCTGTACAATGGAGTCTGTTTCTCTACTACATACCAGGATACAGTTTGATGGACCTACTGCTACACCCCGTGGTGACTTGATCTGATCGTCCTTGACAGCTACTCTAGTGTTGGTTACAACGTCATATATATAGACGGTATGCTCGTCTCTATCGGTAAGAACCACTTTGCCACTGTTCCTTATATATGTACAAGTACTAGTGCCTATAGGATATTGCTTGTTTGGGAAATTGATACTGAAATCTTTCTCTTCCCCTGACAGAGATACAATACGTACAGGTCTGGTATTATCAACAGTCCCAACGACAAAAACTCCATCCTCCTTCATACATATAGAATTGTACATTGTCTTAACTTTACATGTCCTTGTTAGAGTTATTTCATTAGATTTACTGACGTGTAGAAAGTCTATCTTGTACTGGTTGCTACTTGTTATCGCTACTTCCTCTTCAGATACAACAACAACACTCTGTGGTTTATACGATAACTGATGCGATCCTACTTTCTTCAGCTTCTCACTGAAAATCAAACATTTCTTGTTTTTATTATCCACAGCAACCAGTCTATCATCAGACAGGAAATCCAGTTCACAGTATAACGGTTCCTCGGTGTCATCTCCAGTCTGCTTCAAGTCAATGGAAGTGATCTTCTCAAGCTTCACGACACGATCTTCATGTACAATATTTTTCAAAGTGTCCGATATGTTGTATTTTACATTTAACTGTTCTGGGATGTACTCAGAAATAGGACGTGGTGGTAGTTGTAATGTTTCATCAAAGTCGAATGAGATTGTCACGGTCTCCAGGTCTCGGCATGTTTCTTCAACCTTCGTATGTAGGTCGTTGACCTGATCCTTTAGTTTATGTTCTGTTATAAACTGTTGTGATGGCGTGCCGTTCTGATAAACGTTCTCAATTATTTCCAGCGAGTTTGTCACGTCGGCAACATGTTTCTGGCATGTAGTCTTCTTCTTTGACAGTTTCATCACAGTCTCTGTCTGAAATGCTGCAACCTTCATGGAAACGGATACTTCCAAGTCGTCAAATATTTTCATCACGTCATCTCGCATTCTTTTTATTTTCTGGGGTATCTCTTTAACATCTTGCTCAAGGAGCTTTTCCGATTCGTGGGCTTGCTTAACAACCATTTCTACTTTCGCTTTCATATCTTGCAACATGACCTTCAATGTGGAATCATTTACACTGGAATTTCTGGCAATACTTTGTATTTCAACGACACTGTGGCACTTCCGGTGGTCCACGATAGCACAGGAGCTGCAGCACAGTACTTTCTCGTCATCGCAAAAGAATTCTAGCAACTTGCGGTGCTTGTCGCAGTTATCTAATCCTTTCATATCGCACACACGTGGTACTTTTATAACGTCTTTCACTGCCACAAGCTCGTGATTTTCCATGAACGCGAAATCTTTGTGTACGTTTGAGCAACCCGTGCATTGGAATTCGTTACATGTTTTGCAAAATATGGCAGCAGCGATTCTCTTGTCCTTTTTAAAACATGGCTGACATAACTTATTGTCACTCCCTCCAGCTATCCCATGATGTTTCCCGGGCACTTGATCAGTCCAGTTTTCGTTTTCAGATTTTTCTTCTCCCCTTTCCGCCATATTTCACATTTACGCCCCTACTTGTATAGGTGTTTATCCACAGATAACGGATTAGATAAAACACAGTTTGTAAATGTCATGACTAAGATAGTCTAATAATTTAAGCGCCGAGTGTAAATATGTTAAATGCTAAACAATTGCAGTATTGTATTTGCAAAATGATACGACATTGTATATCACATTCTATATTTCATGTACACTAGTTCACAATTTGTTTCTGTTTCTTCGGCGCAGAGATAATCACTTTTAAGAATTTAAATCCACATTGGACAATATTAACTGAAATAATAAAAATCTTAAACAACCACTAAACTTCCTCTTTGCTGACCTTGTTATATGGTCACGTGTCTAGTTGTCTGTCAAGGGACTTAAATATCAACTAGAGTAGGCAGGGAGTTAGGATGTTTTCCCTCCCTTGATTTAACTCAAAGCAACCCCCCCCCACCCCCTATAGATTACTCATAGCACTTTTCATACAATACATGTTATTATTTTTAAAAGACAAACACTTTCTGATAACTCTTGGTGACAAAGCGAATAAACTACAATCGAAAGCATACGTTAAAGTCCCAGGACCACATTGACAAGTAGCTCTTATTTTACCAAGAAAAGATGTCTTACCGGTGGAAATGATCTTATTTGTACCAAAAAAAATTATACTCTTAAAATCGGTGTACATGTAAGAAATATAGAGCAGTACTTTTAAATGATATTGCAAAAACTATAAAACGCTTCCTGGCAATTTTTTACGTGAAAAAACGACTTGAATACAAAAGAAATGAATATGTCAACATCGTTTTAGAGTGAATAGAAACTGGTTCGATCATTATTCTATCAATGTATTTATTTCACAATATCAGTAAATTCTAAAAGATCCTGAGACTTTAACATTGCTGTAGAGTGAATATAATATGCATTGTATTCAGCTGTCCCATGCTGTTTCCCAGGTATTATTCTTAATCAGTCCCGCTCTAATTGTCGGATTTTTTTCTATTCCGTCATACTCAAACGTCGAGTTATTTATTTGCAGATAACGGAGAAGTAACTGCGTTACATCTTATCGCTGATATGAGATCACAGTACCTCATGTATATGTCAAGACTAGGACAGTCTAGATAGTTTATCTGTCAGAAGTAAATGTTTCAGTAACTTGCATATATTGTATGTCCAACTTGTTATTATCAAATACATTGTATACAATTATGAGTGTACACAAGCACATTCAACGTTTTATACAATATAGCAGTTTTGTACCGGTGGCAACCACTTCTTATATAAGACAATAAATATCTATAACACATTTTGGTTACAGACAAGGGACTTAATTATCTGCTAGATTGGGCAGGTTCTCTCCCTTGATTTTACAGATTCACTCCAGACGTAGTGCTAACGTTACCAAGAAATATGTCGTGTCGGTGAATTTGACGGTTAATTGCACTGCACACAAAAACTCGTATTAACTTTGCTTACTAACCAAAAATGAATATTATTAATTTTCAATGATATTGCAAAAAAAGACAGATACGTACTTCGTGAAGAAACTACTTAGCTATATACAAAAGAAAGGCACACGGTAACATTGCTGTAGAGTAAATATAATATACATTTTGTGTGCAGCTGTTATTAAACTAGTTTTTTTTAAAGTGACAAATGGAACTGCGTAGCTTTCTTCTCTTATTAATCCTGGACACCAGCTGCCATATAGATTAGAATGCGTATGTTTTTATTACTATTTGTATTGCATTTTAGCTAAAAAAAAATTCAACCGCTCATCACAGGATGTATAGTTTGTTACAGACAGTCTGCATAGAATATGATGCAACAAATCTAAAAAGCATAAATCATATCTTTAAGGTCAGAAGATGACTTCTTTATCAGCAGACATGTAATAGAATAACGAAGTAATGAAACGGTTTTAGAACAAGTCGCTTTTATAATAAAGGAAGGTTTATTTACAAAATTCAGTAAAAAGACGGAATGACTTCAAAACGTTTAGTAATGCCAACGTCAGAGGAGGTACTCACATGTTAAGCTTTATCTCTCAAGAAAAAAACAACTTGTATATGTTTAAATTCGGATTATGTGTTGACATTGTTCAGCTGGTTCCTTTAGAGGCAGTAATCAGTTTCAGGCTCTTAGTGTCGCATTTGGGCAGGGTTAAATACCGGTATACATATTAGAGCAAAGATGCAGATTCAAGGGCACGGTTTGGATTGATAATATTAATGAATGCCATTATACGCATTTCATTTGGTGAAAGTGAATTAGGTGACCAAGTGGCGTAATGGCTGCCATGTGTCTGGAGTTAGGGCGTGTTTGGGTTGTGGCTTAGCAAGTTGCGGAGTCGAGCGTCATGCGAAGAGCCAAGAAAACTGCAGACTGCCTCCTTAACACCGCTTATGTTTAATGCCAATATGACTCACTTGTAAAACATCATTTAGTCTAACCAACAACTATACTGCTTACATATACAATAATGAAAAAGTATATCTTTATAACTTTTTAGACAGAGAACAAAAGATGCCCGTTGCATCCAACCATTTTGTCAATGGTAACCACAAACGTACGCCATTTCCGGAAGAAATACAGATGGCAGTGATCGATAGGTTATTGATAAAACATCTGTGCAGCTAATCTTTCTATCAGCCTAATAACCTAAACCTAAATTAGTTTAAGTAGCATTAAGAAATAATGCAAAAGTGACTCATTGGCGACAATTACTTATATTTTACGAATTGCAGTCCCATACTCATAAAGTACATTTTGTATATTGCTGTTTTACTATATGTATTAGACCAGGAATCTAGATCCCTGATTAGACCGATATAAAAAAGAATACTCACATGAACCGACAACTATGCATGGTGGCATACAGCCACTTAATTATCACGTTCTATAACTAGTTAGTCACTTAATTATTATGATAAATATTTGATTAACACGTTACTTTTTATGTTAACAGATACTTATGTCAACACAAAAAAGTGTATGTAACTGCTCACTACTGCCAACAGATACCTACATAAGGATATTTTAAATACCTATTAAGTGGTTGACATGTTAACGTGGCAGTAGTGGGCATTAACATTCACTTTTTTGCAGAGGTATGCCAACATAGACAACATCAGGCTTTATGTTTCTCCGCATTAAAACATTGTATAGCAGATCCTCGGTTCCTTGTACAGTAAAGTTCCGCTATTAAATCAACCTGATATTAAGACCTCTCTCGATATTAGGACAACATATCGTACTCTCAAGTTCATGTACTGTAACTAACCTTTACCTGGGACACGGGTTATCAAAATTATAACGTTTTAAACTCAAAGCTTCTTAATTCAAACGGACAAATGGTGATGTCAAGACTTGTTTTTCGTATAGAATTTAAGGGGTATTATACGTAACCGATAAAAATGGTCTCTTTTCCTCCACTTAAATCGTTAATTATGAGATGTCTCGGAGTCGAGAAGAAATTCTGGAGTCAGCCGGGAGTTTATTCCACACAGGTTTAGTTTAAACAGTATTTATTTCAATTTTGTGTATCATATATACATAGATTCGATTGTCAAATACATATACAGGATTGAGAAGTAAGTTGAAGCAACTTTTGTAATCTCTCTCCTGAAAATAGACATGATATAGTTACGTTAGAGACATATTTCCTGGATTGTATTCGAAAACTGAAAAATGAAACAAAGAAAAACGGTGTTTTAGGATTGAGAATGTATAATGAATTAAATTAAATTTAATCCAATACACGTTATAGTGCCTCTCCCTGGCTGAAACAAAGGCCTGTCGCATCTTGAATTAGGCTCTTATATACTGGGTTAAGAGAAGGCAAAAACAAAGAGAACAAAGAGAATAGGCAACAACAATAAAGGGAATAGGCAATAGTAAAATAAGTATATTTAACATCAATAATATTTACTGGAGAAGCGTTTAGATTTTGTTATGTATTCTTGGATTGCTTTAAATATATATTTGTTGTTCTCCAAAGAAAGACTGATGTCCCCGAAAAGTAATGTCTCAATGGTAGGTTCGGTTAATGCTTGGACTTTGGCCAATAATGTTCGCCTGTGACCGATATACCGAGGACATACAAATAGAAAGTGTGCGGTACTTTCAACTTCACCGCAATGGCATAGTGGATTTTCGATAATATTCTTGGTGAACAAATGTTCATTTAAAGAACTACAGTGTGTTCTCAGTCTCGCATGTTGAATCGACGCTACTCTTTCTCCGGTGTAAAATTGCAGAGGCACGTGTTGAAGGTTACTATTGATAATTTTTTTAAAGGACGAAATTGACTCGGAATTTTTTTATTTCTGCGGACAATTGGTACCATTCGCGAATGGTTGATGGAAGAAATCATTTTGCATAAAGTTGAGTGTTACACTGCATATTTCGAAGATCATTTGAATTTCTTAAGTTATATCGCATGGCATCGTTAACTGTTTCTGGAATAAGTTGTGTTAGGTACACCGGTGTCAAGCCATTGTTCATTTTATAAAACAACGTCAGCTTATGTTTGTGACGTCTAATTTGAAGAGGTTCGAAGCAAGTTTCCTGATACAATTTAGCAATAGTTACTAATTTAGTACAGCCACTAATTACTCTTAGTGCCTCTAACTGAATTTGTTCAAGTTCGTTTATTTCATATTGGTTAATATTATCCCACACGACATCCGCGTATTCAAGTATTGGTCTAACAAAAGATGTATAAATTATTTCGAGTGATTTCCGATCCAGTACGAATTTGAGTTTCTTCATTGCATTAACTCGATTCCATGCTTTCTGCTTTATGTATGTTACATGTTCATGCCACGAACAATTATTAGAAAGGTGTATACCTAAAAGTCTGTGACTCTCTACTTCTTTAATTTTAGTATTGCACATACTTATTGGAGAATGGATAGGTTTATTAATTTTTCTTGATATCAGTATTGTTTCAGTTTTATTTGGGTTGAACGTAACTAACCATTTATTTGCCCAAGATTGGATTTTGTCAAGGTCATTATTTATAGTTTGAGATGCAATGATTGGGTCATCACCAATAAGGTACAGAGACGTATCATCGGCAAACAAGCGGATTGTTGAACAAATATCTTTAATAATGTCATTTAATGTAAATTACGAATAGCAGAGGTCCAAGAATGGATCCTTGTGGTACGCCTGCTGAGATGGTTACCGTGTCAGAGAAAGTGCCAGAGTAGAATACTTTTTGTTTTCGATTGGATAAGTAATCTGTTAACCACGATAGGAGATTTCCTGAGATGCCATTATTTTGTAATTTGTATAGGAGACCCTTATACCATACACGGTCAAAGGCCTTTGATATATCACAGAAAACGGCTCTGACCTCATTGCTTTCATCCAAGCCTTGACAAAATGTATCATATATTGAAGTGAGTTGATTAACTGTAGAGTCTTTAGGAACAAAACCAGATTGTAAAGAGGTAACAACATTATTATCTTTGAAAAAATTAAACATATGCTTATGGATTATTTTTTCCATTACTTTACTTAGAGCACTTAATAAAGAAATTGGTCTGTAGTTGGATATCTCTTGTTAGTCAGGCTTTTTATAAACTGGACAAACATGCGCTAACTTCCATTCAGATGGAACTTTACCTGTTGACAATGAGTGTTTAAAAATTGAGGCCAGGGGGCTTCCTAATTCATCTGCTGTTTCCCTCAGTATTCTATTATTTATGTCATCGGGTCCTACAGCTTTACCAATTTTTAAACTTTTTAAAAACAGTGTCACTTCACTCGGTTGAAATATGATATTTTCGATAGTATTGTTTGTTGTAGGTACCTCAGTGGGTAAATGTTTATTACTATCATCAAGAAAGGTTTGACTCTGGAAGTAGTTATTGAAAGCATTGGCTTTTTCCAATTCGGTCGTGAAAGATTTGTTCTCGTTTCTTAGCAGTGACGCAGGAGGATTTTAAGAATGGGGTTTAATAAAGTTCTTTAAAGTTTTCCAATAATCAGCAGATGACATATTTTGTGTTTTACGTTTATTAGCTAGATTTTCATTGAGTTTGGCCTTTGCGTTTCGAATTAAATTGATTGTCTTATTTCTAATTTGTTTGTAAATAGTCCAGTGCTGTGTAATATTAGTCTTCATAGCCCTATTATAAGCTCTTTTACGTTTTCTAATTGACTTCCTTATTTCATTGTGCATCCATGGCGGATATTTTTGACGAACTGTTATGATTTTATTTTGAATTGAACGCTCAGAGAGGGTTAAGATCTGTTTAGTTACGTTACAAGCATGAATATCAATGTCGTCGTGGTATAGAGAATCCCAATTAAATGAAGAAATGTCCTGACGAAGCTTATCATAGTCACCACTTTCACAACTGCCATATTTTACGTTTGAATGATTTCATTTTGTATTTATGAAAATTTAAGCAGCAGAATGTTGGACAATGAAGCCTCGTTTCTTTCTTGACCCAAAAATGGTTCACCTACACAATTGAAAACAACACGATTTACTGACGATACCAGCACTAGATCAATTAAGGAATTGGAATTTTCAGTAAAATGAGTTGGGTCATTAATCATTTGCGTCAGTCCATGTTGTAGACAGATTCTGTCTATTTTATTTGCGGAACTAGTTTTAGCATATCAAAATTCAAATCGCCTATGATCACTATATCATTTATGTTTGTATTCCTTGCACAATCGATTGAAATTTCAATGTTTTCGTAAACGAGGGGAGATACATTCGGCGGTCGGTAAAATGTACTTAAAAGAATATTTTCATTTTTTAATTTTAGTTCGATCCAAATGCATTTAAGTCCTTGTATTTCAAGGTCGTTACGCCTTACTGCAGGTATATGGTCCTTAACATATACAAGGATACCACCATGCGGATCATTTTGTCTGCCTTTTTTGAAACGGTTTACAATAATTTTCAAAAAATAAATCATCAGTCTCTACTTCTGGACGCAGCCATGTTTCCGTAAATGCAAGAATATCGAATTTGGTTAATTCTGCCCATAAGATCTCTTTCTTTCGGTAAAAACTTTGTACATTGTAGTGCACTATTGAAAGATTATTGCTAATAAGTTGAGACATATTATCTGAGAATTCCTCTCAGTCAGCGACTCTGTCGATGATATGGTACTAGGACCTGGGTTAGGATGGATGTCTCCGCAACAAAGTAAAATTATCAAAAGAAAACACAAAAATTCAAAATGTGAAAATTTCTGAATCCCTTTAAGACTATTATGTATCACCTTCAAAAAGCCTACTCTTACCCTGTAAAACATTATATCAATACTCATTAAGTTATTTCTGTGTTCATGACAAAACCTGATAAAGAGCCCCTATCAAAGATGCGACCAGCGTTCAAAGAACAAACAAAGAGAAGCAAAACAAAAAACATAACAAAAAAGTAAGACATATCCAAACAATGGGTAATTGTGGACGTTTTCGTGGGAACACATCAAAAGAAAGATAATCGAGATAGGTTAGTTAAATAATTGAAACGTAGTTCTAATTGAAACGTAGTTCTCTCCCTTGCTACAAGCATACAATCTATATCGCCAATTGATTAACTGGTAAAAATGTCGGTTTATATTTTCCATTCAAAAGTAAACTTGTTATAGTATCTGACATGCATTTGCGCAAATAAATCTTATTCAATACTCGCAAAATTTAGTTGCTACTAACTTCTACTTGATGATTTACATCAGGCCAAGTTAATTTATTTGTATCTACGCCTGTTAGTTAAATGTTTGAATAGTATTCCGTTATCATTCTGTAGTACGCGGTTGCATGACTTGAGGAATATACATGCAATACAATTTGCATTACATATAAACCTGAATACAGTGAGAAACAGAAAAAATGCTTATTTTCAATATGCTAAATGCTCCTGGTGGAGCAAATACATTCTCACCTCTTGAATCAACAATACAGTAAACTCCGTATATATCGACTCCGGATATATCGTAACTTCGGATATAAGGAACAGGTTTTTTTGGCCCGATTTTTCCCTTCTTTGTTTAATGTAAAAATATACGGTTATATCGTACTCCGGTTATAAGGAAACTTCGGATATAAGGAAAAATATTTCCTGGCCCAACAATGAAAAATGTACAGTAAAATGATCGTATATATCGAACTATAAATTGATCGTTCGGATTTAATTACATTTGACTTTGAAAAATACTTGTTTGATATATATTTTGGTTTGATATATATACATCGTATATAAAAAAAACTTGTTCGATATACGGATATACAGGTTTGTGTTAAAAATATTGTTACGATATTAATTTGATGTGTCAATTTCCAAATAAACAATAATTATAAGAACATACTCGTATCTCCACCGATACAGGAAACAAACTGTAAATAACTTTAAATTCGCCTATATACTGACTGTTTTTTGTTGTTGTTTTTTTTTTTGCCTTTTGATGAAATCCAGTTTTTGCAAGAATAGCTCTCACGGTTTAGTTAATTTTCTTATCGCAGACCAAGTTCAAGTTTAAGACAAGTCCATTTTGTTTTGCAGAAAACCTTGAACTTAGTTAACAGAAGTCCAATCTAGATTATAGCATGCCAATCTCATAATTACCCAAATTAGTCGGGAGGCAAAATTATGTAAATAAATAATTCATGTAGCTTTTGAAAATCTGTCACCTCTTTTGTGCCAAAACAGCCGTTCGAAAACTTAGGCTGATTTACCATAAATGTGTACGCGGCAATACCTCATCAACTTGTTTAGCCTTGTTTATGAAAAAGTTCTTACAATTTGTATTAATTGCTCTCAAAACCTATTTCTAAAACAGTGTTGATATAGATATATGCCTTCCATTCATATCCATGTTGTTTCTATATAATTATAAATAAAAACTGCCTTTTCAGAAACGGTTTTCACCATTTTGAAATATCGGTGAAATATGTAAAGACACCTTTAATGCTGATATAAGTACTGTGGGTAATTGTAAGATCAACAGTGACCAGGGGCCTTTAATTTTTGTTCACAATGTTGTGACTTTAAAAAACAAGAAATAATCAATGTGTCACTGTTGTTGTAGGAGTGTAACGCCCATTCCAACCATATTTTGGTAATTTTAACAGGTGGGCAGTTTACATGTACCTAGTCATCGTTTCTGAGAAGAACCTGTATAAGACTCTTATCCTCCCTAAGAAACTGCCAACTATCTCACATAAAGAGACATGGTTGATAGCAGGGCTAGAACCCTTGGCCCTCAATTTATGAGAGATTGCAGTAATTTCAAGTCAGCGACTCTAACCACTCTACATTCGAGACAGAATGTGTCACTTTATTTTATCATTGAATAAAAATAGTCAAGGAATTCTGATGCATAGGAATTCAATCATTAATTTTTCGCAAATGAACGTCAGTGACAGACTGTATTTTATTCAACGATAAAATACGGCGAGGCATTGATTATTTCGATTGTTACACGTCAATTTCTTTGAAAACTTCCCCGAACTTTATTGAACCCAGACTTGTTCACCATTGTAACTTTAAAATGAGAAATGTGATAGGACGCGTTTGTTAACATACCTCACATCGTTCCGTCATATACCGATGGTTGTGCTTTGAGAAACATGCTATATTTAATTGTAAAATCAACCACAGCTTGTTCTCTATATGCTTAGATAGGAAACTTAGCTGAGCCGTTAGAATTGGTAGTGTGAGATTGATTCACATGACTTATATACCATAAATCGCAAATTGACATCTGAAAAATATACATATGCTTTTCTAGCAAAGCCTTGCTTGTATTTTGTTCCAGACGAGCCTCTGTTGTCCGGTGTTTTAGGTCACTAACTTCTTATTACAAAATCTGTTACTGAATGAAGGGCAGGGGCTTAAGGCCTGTGTCAAAAAAAACTCTATGTTAGAAAGTTAACAGGTTCAATTAAGGATGAGAGTCTGGTACTGGTATTTACCAGGATGGTAAAGTACACTGCCTGCCTGTAAAAACCAAAATACAGTGACTGTTCAAAAGGTGTTAACACAAAGAAATTAATTTTTAAGTGTGTTTTTAATTTTAGGTCAGACAAGACTTAACAAGAAGGGACCCCAAGCTGAATGTGATGTCGGCATCCAAGTATGAGCAGATGCTTTTGAGTCCTTGCAACTTTATTAAAAACACTTGTCTTATTATGGTGGAGTAAATGTGACACAATATGTCTAATTATGGTGGTGTAAATGTGGCACACAGACAACATGTCCAATTAAAGTGGAGTAAATGTGACACACACAGACAACATGTCCAATTATAGTGGAGGAAATGTGACACACACAGACAAATTGTGACACACAGACAACAGGTCTAACTTTGGTGGAGTAAATGCAACACACAGACACAATATGTCGGATTATGGTGGAATAAATGTGACAACCAGAGACAATAATATTATATCTTATTATGGTGGACTTAGGTGGAGTATATGGGACACACAGTATAAGCATTGAATATAAATGAGTTATTAGTTAAGGATACATCTTTGAAGTTTTATGAAAGTCAATATTTACTTATTTTAGACTCGCCTGTGTAGCAGAGTTTACATTTTACTAGTGTTTTCTCTCGTATTTTTGTAATACCTTGGAGCGACTCATACATGTTATCATCCAAACTTGTGAGTTCATTGATCATAGACAGATGGGTTTCTTTTGTTTTAGCTCATCTGAGCAAGAAGTGCTCATGGTAAGCTTTTAGGAACGTTGGATGTACATCGTATATACGTCAACATTTGCTTCTAATGACATCTCCTCCTAAACCACTGGGTCAATTTTAGCCAAACTTCACAGAGTGGTCCTCTCAGAATGAGATTTCTTAGACATCTTAAAAGAAAGTGGATCCATGTAAAACTCTGGTTGCCATAAACTTCAAAAACCACATGTCCGATTTCAAAACAATTTTACAGAAATGTTCCTTGGGTGACCTGCTACCAAATTCTTTAAAATAGTTTTCATTCGTCAAAAAGCATGGCAGCCAGGGTTCCCTTTACCACACATTTAATTTCAAAATTATTTTGCAGAAACCCTCTACCAGATTGCTTAAAAAAAATTGCTTCATCAAAAAAACAGTTTACAAAATGAATTAGTCAAGTATAGTAACAACCAAAAGTTTTGTTGCTGCATTTATTGGTGAATATTATGAGTATGTCTTATCACTGAATCAATTGAGCTGTTAATTATCAGTTTTTTGGATTTTTTGTTAGACTCTTGAATCATAGCCCAAACGTTGTAGAATGATATACATGTACAAAATATTCATAACCTTCAGTGATAGTTCTAGTTTTATTATTGACTTGCTTTTGTCAAAAAATAAGTAGGACGCCTCTTCTTAGAAAACACAGATAATACACAATACACAAGTTTTGTTCAAATAGGAACATCACTGTTAAACTATATCAAGTATTATTGTCAAACAATAATCATAAGGGCCATGCTGACCCTATATTGCTCACCGGAAAAACAAAACCTAGGCCACATGGCAAGGTCAACTAAGGTCAAAGTTGAAATTTGCATGCAAAATTATCCATAGAGTTTCAAATTTCATTATTGTAGCTTGAATGTATTTGAAATTCTGATGGAAGGTGATTATTCTTAGCTAACAACATTGAGTAAGATTTGTGTTTTTTTTTTAGCATTTTATAAAAGCCCGCAGATTAGAATAGGAAAACAACTAAAACCAGCGTTTATTTCACATATAAACATAGCGGTTTAAGCATAGTCAGATAGTTTAGTATTATAAACTATCTTCTTGACGATGTAAAGGGGAAGTAACTGCTGAGATAGTAAAGCTGTTACTTCCACTTACAATATGCAGTACATTGTGTACCTTCACGTGCAAGTAAAATTAACTATTGCACATTCTGCTGACTAAAAATAATGAAAAAAGATATTAGATCCAAATGGTCAAATTGATGTACACAACGTTTCATCAAGACAGGTTTTACAGATACATGTATACCTTAATCTCGTGGGCTTTATTGATCTGCGTTTGTAAGATTTATATGAATCTCATTGAACTATATGAATTGTATATGAATGATTGCCGACTGTATTTAGGTAGAATGATACATGAGTTAAATATGTAAATTCAAGTTACCCCCGGGCAGGGTCAGTATTGACCAGGGGCCATGATCTGAACAATCTTGAATAAAGGTCCACTTGGCAGTCCTACATGCCAAATATCTAAACTCAAGGTCTTGCGGTTTCAGAGAAGATTTTAAAATATTATCCTATTGAAACCTATGTTAAATCAAGTGATCTTATGGGTCGTGTCAATTTTGACCGGGGAGGTAATGATTTAAACACTCTAAGCTCTAGGCCATGTGGTTTTGTAGAAAAAATATTTTTTAAAGTTTTTCCTTTTAGTTGTCATGGCAACCACATTTATGCATGGAATGAAATTCTTTAATCAAACATGGTAGAGCTCCAAAGCAGGAACATCCCTGTCAAGTTTCATCACCATTGGCCAAGCGGTTTAAGAGATGTTTGAAGCAATTTTGGACAGACGGACGGACATCCAACGATCCTGAAAGCTCGCATGAGCATATGATATTCACTTCAGCATCAGTGGATATCATATTCCTCCATGATTTGGATATTCACCTCGTAATCAGTCAACAAAATACATGTGGAATAAAAATACATGTATCACATTTGGAATTATATATCACAAACTAAAAAGGACATAAAACATTAAAAACAAATTGTGTTCCAAAAATACAAATCAGTCATGTTACTGAAGTCAACTCCATAAAACCTAGCATGAAGGAAGAAACATTGGTATGCTTTTTAGAAACAAATCCAGAAGTAAAAAAAATACCATTAATGATCCCGTGGGGGGGGGGGGGGGGTAGAAACCTGAAGGCACTTTACTTAAAAACGTTGTACGTATTAAAGAAGACTATGGAATTGATTGGATTTCACCGGGTTGGATATATTACATACGGGCATTCTCAGATTTTTTTTCCGTGCACATCTACAGATATATAGGACTTAATCTTGACACATACATAACATCTTAATTAGCACTTCTGTAAGTTTGTTTTTTATCTGATTACACCCAGTTGCCCTTCACATAGCAAATAAAAAAGCCATATCTACCGGTATCACAAATGAATTATGCCTTATATTGCATTCTTAAAATCAAACCATAAATACAATGATTATCAGTTAGTTTATACTAATTTATTTAAGCTTGATTGTGGAGAAAGCTTGGGGCTTATCGAATCACTCTTGAGTCCGCTTCCCGGAAAAAAAACAGTACTGGTGTCATATGAGGAGGTACGGTCGTGACCCAAGTTGGGCTCAAACCCGCAACCTCCAAGATCAGCAGCAGACACCTTAACTTCTAAACTAAGCCTCCCTTTCAAAACCAAATAATACAATGACGCCTGGACAGTTGCAATTTTAGAATGTGACACTGATCTTTTACAAAAACTATTGGGCTTGTTGTACCCAATCTCCATAAAAATTAGCCGAACTGTATTGATGAACTCTTGGTCAAATTAAAAACTGGGACGTGTGAGGTGAAAAACTAGGTCACCATGCCATATAACAGAAAAACCTTGTAGAAAAAAAACAAAAATAATATCAAACAGGGAATGCCACATACCAAAAACGCAGCCTCCCCAAAACGAGCCCCATAGCACCCAGATGTGCACACACACACACACACACACACACACACACACACACACACACACACACACACACACCACTGGGGAGCTTAAACCGGTTTATGGTGCGCACCCACCATAAAACCACATTGCTTACCCAACCATCGTGAAATTTGGTCAAACTGTTTGTTTTAATAAACTCTAGGGGTCAAAAACTAGGTCACCAGGTCAAGTAATAGAAAAAAAACTTAGTGAAGCCTCTAGAAGCCACATTTTGCACACGAACATCCTGTAAATTGGTCAGAATGAATGTCGTGATGAATTCTAGTTTGAAATAGTCACGTCGAATCAATATATTTCATTAGGTGACATAGAAAAAACTGTCCACATTCTGAATTCACATTTTGAACCAAATCACACTAAAAGTTAATGAAAATGTTTGTTTTGATGAATGAAAATTGTCCTCGACTTACTTTTATCATGAACTTTTGACATACTTTCTAGTCTTTTGGAACAATGGTACACAACTGAGCGATATAGGGCTATCTTGGCTCTCTTGTTTTTTCATTGTAGTTGTCAGTTTTTCTTTCAACGCCACAACTAAGCTGACTAGGACACGCCAAATTAAGAACCCCGTAAACTTAGGCTCTCACTTGAAATCACAAGTATTCTTTGTATCTAGGAACATATTGATCAGTTTGCGTTAACTTGTGTTTTAAACTTTATTATGTTTTCTCCGTCATTTCATTTAGGCCAAACATAAAATATTTATTATCTAACTTTACTTCAATAACAAGAAACGCCATATAGGAGTGGTACCGAAAAGGTAGTGTATTTAACCGAGCAATCACATAGTCAAACAAATATATCATTTAATAGCACATACATTCAGCAATCGCACATGAATAATGGTTCACACAAAAAAAATAGCCACTTTTATCTGTTGGCTGTACTGTCATTAACATGTAATATGAAAAAGACATGAAATAAAGTAATCATGTGGATAATGTCCAGAACCACTATTCCGAACTCGCTACATATCATCGGATTATCCGATTTTATATAATTCTATATCCGTACCACAATCGGGTAATTTCATGTCTCCCTATCTGACATACCCTTGCAATCGTGTTCTGTCAAACAATAATAAATTCCATGGTAACAAAAATCACCATACTGTAAAAGAGAAATACATGTTAATATTATGTTTTCTTACAGCTAATGAACTATGATAATGACATAAATTCTTAAACTTAAAAGTTTGCGTGTTAGTGATACCTGTTCGGACCTTCGAATGGCAATCTATTTACAATACATCTGGCACGAAAACTTTGTGCTTATGCCTCACTGACCACCTAACACGAAGTACATACTATACTCAAAAACAGATACTGCATACAGCCGAAAATAAATATATTCAAAACATGTGATCTTGAGAGAAACCCAATGTGCTCTTGTTTATGTTCTCGGAATACTTGTTGAAACAGCGTACAGTACAGTTTAATACACCAAACGTCAATTTTACGGGAAATTACTCGAAAGACTTGATTGGCTTGAATATTGCAATTTCCTCAAATGCCTAATTTTTGCGGCAGAATATGTGACGGTTGAAGCTTTCTTCAGGGCGAAAAATAAATGCAGAGCAGATACTAAATTTTCTCATGCAGTTTTATTTTTCACACTTCCAATACAATATTATAGAATATATAATTTTAATGTACACCCCCTCGTATCATTAAATAATACAAATGATTAAACAAAATTAAACAATATTTTTGCGTGTTCATTCTATCAAATATTTCCTACATCACATTTGATTTGTAAAAATAAAGAACAATTGTAGAAATGTAGCAAAAAAAAACATATTAAAATTTACAGTTTTACTGAGGAGGAAGCATGTAGTTTTGATGCCGTACAGCAATATGTTTCAGTACTGTGTAATTTTGAACAACTGTAACTTCCTGTTACCATTCCAGTTATTTGACATAGCGAGCATTGATTTGTTCTGTGACACACAGATGCTGCATGGAAACCTAGTATCCAACTTGTAAGATGCTAAGATGCGACCTGTCGGAGAAATCTGTACAATAGAGTCTGTTTCACTACTACATACCAGGATACAGTCTGATGGACCTACTGCTACACCCCATGGTTCCTTGATCTGATCGTCCTTGACAACGACTCTGGTGTTGGTTGCGACGTCATATATATAGACGGTATGCTCGTATCTATCGGTAAGAACCACTTTGCCACTGTTCCTTATATATGTACAAGCACTAGCGGATACAGGATACTGCTTGTTTGGGAAATTGGTACTGAAATCTCTCTCTTCACCTGACAGAGATACAATACATACAGGTCTGGTATCATCGATAGTTCTAACAACAAAATTCCCATCATCCTTCATACATATAGAACCGTACTTTGTCTTAACATTACATGTCCTTATTAGAGTTATATCATTAGATTTACTGACACGTAGAAACTCTATCTTGTACCGGCAACTTGATACCACCACTTCCTCCTCAGATACAACAGCAACACCCTGTGGTGGATACAATAACTGATACGATCCTACTTTCTTCAGCTTCTCACTGAGAATCAAACATTTCTTGTTTTTATTATCCACAGCAACCAGTCTACCATTCGGTAGGAAATCCAGACCAGAGTATAACGGTTCCACGGTGTCATCTCCAGTCTTCTTCAACTTTAATTTAATGGAAGTGATCTTTTGAAGCTTCATGGCATGATCTTCATGCACAATATTTTTCAAAGTGTCCGATATGTTGTATTTAAGTGTGAACTGTCCTGGGATGTACTCGGAAATTGGACGCGGCGGTAGTTGTAATGTTTGATCAAAGTCGAATGAGACCGTCACGGTCTTGAGGTCTCGACATGTTTCTTCAACCTCCATATGTAGCTCGTTGACCTGGTCCTTTAGTTTATGTTCTACTATAAACTGTTGTGATGACGTTCCGTTTTGATAAACATTCTCAATTATTTCCAGCGATTTTGTCACGTCTGCAACATGTTTCTGGCATGTAGTCTTCTTCTTTGACATTTTCGTCACAGTCTCTGTCTGAAATGCTGCAGCCTTCGTGGAAATGGATACTTCCAAGTCGTCAAACATCTTCAATACGTCATCTCGCATTATTTTTATTTTCCGTGACATCTCTTGAATATCTTGATCAATGTGCTTTTCCGATTCGCGGGTTTGCTTAACAATCATGTTTGCTTTAGCTTTTATATCTTGCAACTTGATCTTCAATGCGGAATCATTTAAACTGGAATTTCTGGCAATACTTAGTATTTCGACGACACTGTGGCACTTTCTGTGGTCCACGATAGCGCAGGAGCTGCAGCACAGAACTTTCTCGTCCTCGCAAAAGAATTTCAGCAACTCCTGGTGCTTGTCGCAGTTATCTAATCCTTTCATATCGCACGTACGTGGTATTGTTCTTAAGTCTTTCACTGCCACAAGCTCGTGATTTTCCATGAACTCGAAATCTTTGTGTACGTTTGAGCAACCTGTGCATTGGAATTCGTTACATGTTTTGCAAAATATGACAGCAGCGATTCTCTTGTCCTTTTTCATACATGGCTGACATAACTTATTGTCACTCCCTCCAGCTGTCCCACGTTGTTTTCCAGGCACTTGATCAGTCCAAAATTCGTTTTCTGATTTTTCTTCTCCCCTTTCCGCCATATTTCACATTTACGTTTATGTGTAGATGTTTATCCACAGATAATGGATTAGATAAATCACGTACAGTTTTATATGTCAATCCGAATTAAACCAAGGCTTATGGTTGAGTAAAAAAATTTTTATTTATCTTTCACTGTTTCTTTGTGACAAAACTATTGGAACAATTTGCAGTATTGGTCAAAATAAAAGTTTGGAGTTGTCACTAGTAATTTCATTTATTTTTTGTCACCATTTATGTTTGAAACATCTAACTTCATATTATTCTAATAAACAGCAGCCAAGTCAAATCAATATTATTTTTTTTTAATCAGAAATAGCTTCAGTATTCGATGTAGTTTCTCCAATACAGTTTTTTTCATTTACAACATAAATAGGTACATCTGTACTGTCAACCGTATTAATGTAATCATTGAACAAAAATTGAAGGACAATTAATTATGCACATCAAAAACACAAACTTCATTTAATACATGATCAGATGACAGCCGAGGCGCTCCGCACGTCCGCATTTATTTCAAACTTTGCATACAATTCAACCTAACGATCAAGAAGTTTAAAACGTATGATGATTACTCTTATCAAACGGAAACAGCTTTAGGTCATTCGATTGTTTCGTTTCCCTGACCATTCTTACAGATACAGATCTTTGAGAACAAGCGACAGTTCTTAAACTACGTTAAACAGACAGGAAACGTGAATTATAATTTATGTCATATTTTGAAACTCTTAAATCTAAGTTAACTACACTATTCGTCAATGAAAAGATAACACCCTATGCAACATAGCCCGATCACAAAGGTAGCTGCTAACTTTATGAAAATAAGGGACAACCAAGTTTCAGGAAATCGGAAATCTATCTACTCATGAAGCGTCTGGTGTAGTTCCATATTCGGTTTTATCTTTTCAATTTTCATAATTTTTAAACAATCATTTACTCTTTATGATATGAAACAACTTATGGATATAGTGTTCACTTTTTCATTATGTGATGTTTACAAGACCATCGTTACTTATTGGGTTATACTCCTGTGGGCATCACCCAGTATATAGTGGCGAGTTTCTTTTATGCACATGGTCAATCATAAGTATAATCTGAGCACTTAACTATATCTAAGCTTCTATCCTATATCTATTTTTAGAACTCTGCAATAAATTATAGGCGACTGCATACAGCTGGATAGAGAGTAGCAGACTGTATATCGTACTGTACCGATTAGCTGTTCTAATACCTTTTCATAAATTATGTACATGTATATACTGCTTTTAAGCATTTTTAGTACATACCCCATCTATATATAGGATAGGTATTCTTTCCGATGCATGATACATTTGTACTCTCACTGATAGTGTCAGTATCTTTATTTGACTTTTTTATATCTAAATACAGTTACGTGCTAGAAATGTTGAATGAAAATAATTTGATTAAAATGTCTACAAACAAGAGCCATGTTAGACATGGCGGTTGGATAATAAAAGGTGGTAACATTGTTTATTCGCTGAATGATCTCATCCAAGACCTACTTTTTGGATCAATCAAATGTAACGAATGGAAGTGCGGTGAATGGAATTTGTATACGACCTTCTTGATCACGTGATCGCTTCATTGATAAATGATGTAGCTGCCGATCTAGACTAGTCACTAGTCTGATAAAATATATGTTTTTTTCTATATACTATTTTTCATGCATTATTTCCAGTCTGTTTTATATGATTTTGCTTTGTATACTGGGGCAGTTTTATATCACCCTCTCCTTTATCTCCTATAATAAAGCAACAGCATTTAACATCATTTTAACTCACTCATATTAAGCCTTACTCTACTAAAAGTTAAAATGGCTATGCTTATCTTTCATTCTTTTCAGAATAAATATTATTCAGCCATCACTTTTTAGTTTTAAGCTATCCACACACAGAATTGAAACCGGGCGCTGGATAGTAGACTGGCTTTAGAACAAAACAGTCAGATATTTAATAGTAAAAGAGATATTGCAGGGCCTGGTGACCAGGCTATTGCTGATCTAAAGATAACTTATCATTTTGATAACGGGACAAAATCGATAATAAAGGGAATGTACTGCAATTTTACGCTATAAGCCAAAGCATGGAAGAGTTACTGTATTGATCAGTTTTATGACCCTTAATCGTTTTATTGCCTTTCTATTATCTGGATATTGCCTGCGGGTAAAGCAATTTCCTGTCTGTTTCACGGACACGCGTTCCTTGCAAACAATAGTATTGTATAATATATAGGTCTGTACCCTCTGAACCTTTAAAAAAACATTTTACAGTGTAAAACAGTTTTAACAAGAAGTCTTTAAAAAAAGGAACAAGTTGATTAAATAATAAACAGCCGCGACGACTTAGCTGTTTTATTTTCGTATTTAAGAAAATGTATAAAAGTTATTTTATAATCATAACGGCTCTATAAAATATAACATTTTCCCTTTTTTCTGGGACTTCATTAATTTGGTCCGTTTTATATCTTAAATCATAACTGTCATTTCACTATAGCAAAATGTTGCCAGTTTTACTGAAAAGAACAGCATAGCCCATACGCTACAACTATTAACGATCCCAAACAGAAGAAATAAAACATAGTTATATCGTTTATATAAAAAACAACAATACTCGTTTTTAGTGTTTCTTAAACGTGTATGCAATTTTTATTTTTCCAACTGGCGCAATCGAACACTTCCGAATGATCGACCCGTCTGCTAAGTTATTGATATTTTATGGCCGGACATTACGTAACATTTATAATGACATGTAATAAAATAGGGTTATTAGTATAGTAGCGTGATCCAGCATGCCGGATTTGCTCGAGTCGTGCGTCGGATCATACGAGTGCGTAGCACGAGTTTGATCCGACCTCGACGAGAGCCAATCCGGCTTATGGATCACATTACTATACTAATAACACCCTTTTTATTATATACCTTTTGACACTTGTCTGCGCGAATAAACTAAATTAAAATGATATTCTAAGCATAAAATTGAAGGAAAACCCTTTTTGCGCGCGAATATGTGAAGTATGCGACGCCATTATATTGACGTCATCGTATAAACAAATAGTAACGACCCAGTCAAAAGCGACGTTATTAACGTCATGTGCATTTTAGAGCCAATTGAATGCACTCTTACAAATTTTGCCGCGCTATTTGTATTCCACGTACATACAATACGGATTTTTTTTCTGTCAGGCCGTATTTGATGGTTGAATATAGGCTGTATTTTTGGCAAAATAATTATAGATATATAATAAAACACTTTAAGCTGTATATTGGGTTTTGTTTTATGCTTCATATACCAATTCATCTTTCTTATTTGAAAAAAGAAAAAAATTGTCAGTGAAACGTATATATTTTACTAAATGCTTGAATGTAATTTATATAATTATATAAAGATAATTTATATAATTTTTCATAATATTATACAAGTTTAAAGAGCGAAGACCCTTATGTTTCAGTAATAATAATGTTATCATTAAGCAAATTTTAAAGTTAGTTTATGAAATGTAAAAAATAATCACTATTTATGTTTTTTCGCCTTTTCAATCACTCGGACAGATACTAATTTTATATATGTCTAACTTTAAATAGTCATCTGATCTGGAGCAATAATATTAGCGATAGTATATATTCGTCACAGATCTGATCCACATATTATCTGGGATTTAGATGCACCCTAAATTTTGCAAAAATACAACAAATTACTAGTAATATGTTACACATTACTTTTGCTTGGTAAATAACATTTAGACCATTAAATTTCAATCGTACATATATGTCTTTCTTCTGTGTATTTTGAACAATTAAACAAAACCAATACAGGAAGAAAAATGTTCAATGATGTTATTACGGAAACTACAAATGCTATTGTGTTAGACAAGTAGCTTCAATCGTTTCTGAGTATCGCGGAAACTAATTTAGAATTTGCACTCCAAACTTAAGACAGTTAAGGAAATTAATTTTAAGAATTTTAATTGTAAAATTAATTAGACATTCATGTAGCATCGTATATAAAGACATAAGAGGATCAAGATGACAGCCTCGCCCTTGAACTCTAATAAGGAGACGGTTTATGTTAACCATACAGATTGTTTTGTTAAAGTCCCAGGAGCACGTTTTATACAAGATAACTTGTAGCCCTTAATATAAACACAGATGTTTTACCGCCGAAAATGGCCGTTGTTGTACGAAATACATTCCTAACGTACCCTAATCAAAATAACATGCTATGCAAATAGCGCAGTATTTTTTTCAATGATATTGCAAAAAATAAGAAACACTTTCTGGCAACGGTCTAGTGAAGAAGCGACACACATAAGAAAGAAAGGTAAATAAAGTATATGAATTATTTAATATTAGAGTATATAAAGTGCTACTGGGACTTTAACCATACATATATGCATACTGGAAATCCACCACAAACCCTGGCGGCCATATCATTAGAAGAACTAGACTGGCACATTTACTATTTCTTACTCAATTAACTCCCTTTGCTTCCAAATATCGAGCCCTGTTAGAACAAAAGGCTGAGGTATATTGCTTGGAGTTTTAATGAAAAACATTTATCATCTAGCCTGGTGGCGAGGCTATAGAAGAGGCAACATGACTAGATAACAGTTTGTACAGTGTCATCTTCGAAAAATGTGTTTTGAAATATGTAGACAACTGACTAATGGCTTAAGATTATTTTTCAAGTTTATACTCAGACCCACATATGAAAATATAGGCCGATCCCTTGGTGACAACTATGTCGTATTGCCTAAAAGACTTCGATCAGAAGAAGGTCACCCAAATAACATTGTGGTATAATTGTTGTAAAATCTGAAACAATATAGATCTACATGTATATATTATTACAGGAAAAAACACTTCATGAACTTCTTAACACTGAGATGTTAAACAATGAATAAGGATAAGAGAGTGCAAAACCATCTAAGTGGAAAGTATTGTTTCAATGGCTCTTGCATTACTTCTTCGAAAATCCCACTTGCTTCAATTATTTAGAAAACAATTCAATTACTTAGAAAACCCAAAGTCTGAATAAGCCTAAGTTACTAATCAGCTTTAATTTCCTTTATATGATACGGTTTGTGGGCGTACATAGTTTCCGTACAGTGTAAGCAGAAAAGAGGTCGCGATTGTGGCTCCGCTGTAGGTTGTATATGGGAGGGTGTTTTGTTAATAGAATCCAAAGTACAGAAGTTCACTTCCGCCAATTCATTGTACAGACGTAATGCACTTAGTTACAAATGCGTTGATATTGCAATGTTTGACTTTTCTAAATACAAAAAAGTATATCAGTATATACGGCATATGGATCATAAAAACTGAAAGATTGAAATGAAACGGCGCAAATGTTCGTACTTAAAGAATATTTTGATGACTTGCCTAAAACGGCTTCAAATTACAGCTTAGTGATTTTCGTAAGATTACACTGCTTTACTGATACAACGATAGGATTTTACTATGAAAACAACTTGAAACTGCAAGCATCTCCAAAAAACGCAAAAAACACATGGCTTCCAGCTTTTTCGTTCTATTCAAAGCGAAAGATAAACGGTGATTTGTGAATTCAAGCTGACCAATGAAAACAGGCCTTTTAAACCCAGATATTGTGTAATTATTTCGTTTTAAGTCCCGGCAAAACTGTATTATATTATACACATTATACATCCTTTTTTTTAATAAACAGTTTGCTCTGACCTGAATATTTCAAAAATACATAGTTTTTGTTTGTTTTCCGCTTTGTCGATGGTGCGCCGGATTTCACCCAAGCCTTGCCGGTTTCTGGCGTATACCGACGTACATGCCAAATCCTATAAATGCAGTTTCTTCTGTTTTCTATACAAAATCGCTTAAGCACAGCTATATATTCTATCATGATTTCCAATCTTTCATGTCTTGCAAGACTATCCTTCTTTTGGAGATATATCCTTATACAAGGCATAAAATAGACTGAACATTAAACGAAAAGAAAATCTTGCATGCAAATGGCTTTCAAAGACAGAGAAAAATGGCACTATATATTACTATGGACTACATTTGATTAGACTTTGGAGGAACAAATTGTATTACAGGAGTTGCATAGACGGATTCGTTCATGATCACATGTCGCTATAAAAAAACAGCATATTAACTATTATCCCGTTGCAATAAGCGGTTTTAACTACATGTATTAATACAATCTAGCTTTACATCACCATGACATTACTATATAAGCTATTTTCAAGTCATACAAACACTCTATATTAACAAAAATTAGAACACCGCTAATATTATCACGAACGCCTTATACTATAGCAAAGTTGACGTTACTTCTACATATACGCATTGCATATTGGCAAAGTATAGTAGTACATGTCACGTTTTACACAGCTGTAGGCTCGAACCCAGACGGTATTTGTTTGTATTTGTTTTCGTATAATGTTCATCTTTGTCATTTTTTAATTTACAACCACACAAGTGTACAGTAAAACTCGTATATAACGAGTCCCGATATAGCGAACTTCTGGATATAAGGAACAATTTTTCTGGATCCGATTTTTTCCCTGTCTTTATTTTATATAGAAATATTGTATGGATATAACCGTTATATCTATACATTTTTATATAAGTTAAGACAGGGATAAAATCGTATGATACTCTGGATATAAGGAACACATTTAAATGGTCCCAACGAGTTCCTTATATACGTAGTTTATTGTATACCTTGATAGCATGGTTATCTGTTTCAGCGTCGTCAGAACCATGTATAGTCACTGTATTAATTTGCACAAACGAAACATGAACGAACTCATCGGTTGTGTCCGCGGAGCAAGACCGACCGTCACATTCAGAGGCAGTACCAAACAACTTAGATCAGAAAATGACTGCCAATTCCGGGATTCGAACCCACAAAAAAGCACCATTTGCTTTGACCAATGAAATGCATGTTCTCTAACTGCACGGCTAATGGATAATCAAAAATACTGTTAAAGTTATTAAGTTTCCCTAATTTGCTTTGGACATATGTCACCAAAACAAATGTCCTTGTAGGATTCGTAGAGCACTGTATCAAAATATTTTACAACCCAGGTGTTAGATTCTTGTTAATTTAACAAAAAAGTAACAATACAAATGCAAGTCCAGATGTTTTGAGTATTATTTCTATATTGATCAGCAGGTACCTGTACATTCCCATACATTAACGTCTGTCTTCACGCAAGTACAAGCGTCTTTTTGGGCATTTTTAACATCATTTCAATTTTCGCAATCGTAACACTTTATGACTTCGGTGGCTGGAAAGATAGAAATTGTCTGTAGGTTGGACAGTGATGTTTGAACCCATGACCCTCAATCAATGACAGCGATTTCAAGTCAGCTACTCTAAGCACTCGACCACGGGCGTGGACGGCGAAAATCTTAAAGATTCCATTCAGTCATACGCTGTACGTTATTCTCTATTTTCCATTTAATGAATTTCATCAAGATAATTATTCGGAAAATATCTCTGATTTCTCCTAGGTTAAAAGCGTTTTAGAGATTTCAAAGTCTAATTTAGATACATGTAGTTTTGTCATATGAAACAAATTTACATAATACCGTAGTTCAGAATTAATATACATGGTATGATTTGTCTGAAACCGTTCGGAAATCAGCCATGACTCCTAGTACGACCAAAAGTTGGGTTGAAAGAGCACCCATTCGCGAAATCGTCATTTTGCTAATTTAAAGTTCTCTTGCAATGAATGATTTTCGGAAACATACGGAAGCGCTTGTACGCGAATTTCGTGAATTGATCCGGAGATAAAAAATCCCGAACTTTTTGTCTCGCGAATTCAACGTGATTTACAGTGTACATCGTCTGAATAGGATATTAGATTTTAGCCATTTATATATAGAATCAAAACAGGACATGAAATATAGTTCACATACTTAAAATATTTCCTTTACGTTTAACGTGGTTTGAGGATCGTCGTTGATCTGTATCTATATCGTATCGTATATTAGGGCTTTATCGTTGGTACCGGTTTCCCATATGACCAACGCCCCCAGAAGAGGTTAGTTATTTTAGGTTTTCGGAGGATAGTGCAAGATACAGAAAGCGTCCCAATTCCAGAGACACCCCTGGTTCTTAATACATGCCAGGTGTATAGCACCCATACATTGGACCTCGGATTTAGTCTCATCCGAAAGACTGTTAGTAATTTTAGTTGGTCAGCCCCGGGAATCGAACCCGCTACCCCGAGATTACAAGTCTAACCGGGCTGTCATACTATAAGTATTTGCCCTAAAGGTCAGATGATCCTATTGCAGTCCGGCTCAGGGATTGGCTGAAAAAAGTACAGGGAAAACCGTAAGATTAAATGAGACATTACCTGATTGGTAGAAAAGGTTGTGTTTACAAATGCAAAAAACTCATTTGAAAAATAAAATGCAATGTCTTCTGCACGCGAATGAATATTTTAGGACTGGTTATCATAATAAATAACACTGAAATCGCCATATGAATAGAAGGTGTACACATGCGGTTTAGACCCCTAAATCTCACCTCAGATCACGGAATACTGGTTGGCAAACTGCTCAGCTCTGAGCAGTAACACCTCAGCATGTAATATCACACAGACCCTTTGATATAATTTACCATGGCAGCTAACTGGTAGTCAGTAATAAGGGGGCTGGAGAGAAGCTGATAAAGATCATGAGCATATATTCCAGATGCTAGAAACTGATATATCATTGATACGAGCTTTATTCGTACATCATTATAGCACTTATAATATGAAGAAATATGGAACATTACGATTGTTTGTATCATTTTATATTTTAGGGAATTTGTTTGAAAAGATCTTACGTATGTAAACATATTGCAAGATGCACCATCTTGACTGAAATTTTTGTTAAGGTGATATAGTTACCTCATTTCAAATTTATTTAAATATCAATTATTTTTCAATTTTAGTAGGGTACTTTATGACTGAAAAAACCTTGGTATCAAGATTAATTATTTTATTAGGCACAAATTCCTTTCAATTTGAAGATTTATATCCACAGATCTTTAGAGTTCTTCACAAATTTGGTAGTCTTAAACTTGTGTTATCTTTTTCAGATAAATATGAAACTCCTCTAAATCAATGAAACACTGGTCATCTTCTTCAATAATGTGAAATGTTTAGTTAAGTTTCATAATCCATTAGTACCTAAAAAAGAATATCATAAATGTAAAATTGGCTGAAAATACTACGGAAACGTATATTGACCCCCTTTATATATTATATAAATTAAATTCCTAAAAAATTAACCTTATTTAACGGTTTATCTAAGAAGGGTTTTACAAAGTTCTGATTTACAGTAGTCTTTTTGTGTTTTAATTAAGAAATAAGTTTTGATCAGCAATTCATACCCTTTTTACCAATTTCATTGTGGCAGATCTACATATATAGTGAAAATTATGATTCATTTGTGCTGAAATGTATATAAACTTAAATGTGGATAAAGTTAAAAGTGACGAAGAAATATATCTTTGTTTTTTCTGTCACTTTTATTTTGGCAGGATGTATGTAACTCATTAGTTTAGTAAAATATGTCCAAAAAAATCTTTTTTATTCCCAGTTAATTTAATAGCTTATTTTCGTAAAATTATATTTCTGTCGAAAACTATCAAGAACTGCAGTACATGACTTTTACAACCTACATCTACAAAAACCAGCACAAATATCTCCTGGATTTACTTATGTTATATTTTAACAAATTATTTAGTCAAAAATATTTGATGACTTACAAATGTATATATAATACATGCATATCTTGACAACTTAAGAAAATGTAGAAAATATATAAAGGGGGTCAATATACATTTCCGTGAAATACATTCAAGCGTTTCATATAACCATCGAAATATATGTATGAATGTATAACCATCATACTTTATGAGTATTAAAAATGATATAAATGAATCAGTGTAGCCATCATAATTTTATAAAAGTTTTCTCATCAATTATATGAATACATGTAAACAAAACACCTGAACGAGTGTTACGGTTAAGTATGTGAATTAATGTAACGCTGGATCATCATTTCTTAAAAGTTTTAAAGTTAAATATATGAATCAATGAAAATATCATACCGGTATTATTGAAAGTAATCTTTACAATTTTACTTTTATTGTAAAATAACAAGTTATTTTTATTATCATTGAAACTATTTTCAACCCTAATATTTTCCAATTTTGTTTTTCTTTTCTATCAGCTTATTAGAGAATTCAGTGCAAACATTTTATACATGTTTTCAAAGTATCCATTCTGTTTAAATTTCGTAAGTGATGATAATGCCTAATGACTATTTTGAAAGGTATTAGGCAATGTAACCTTCAATTTCGAATCTTTTCACGAAAACTAAAAATAGGTTCTTCATATATTTTTTAAGAAAAAGCAATGTACATTGATTACAATAAACAAGTGAAGAAACATTTGTACTGTAAGATAAAATTAATCCAGATGTTTTATATAAGATCAGATATCTGGAGTCAGGCCATAATTTACTGTGGTCAGTTAGCGTGTCAATGATAATGAGATAGCATGCTGGGCAGCAAAACCAGGAAATTCTGTGGAAACTAGCCAGTATTCCATAGACTGCAATTATAACCGCATTCCGGTTAGGTCAGTCAAGAGCTTATCAACAATAAAGTCACAAATGTGTTTTGAGGAAAAACTCACCACTGACTGCTGCAGTCCGCAATAAAACAGGCAATTAGAGTTCATCACCTGCAGTGATACGGCTGATAATGCAAATCGACTGTATCCTTGGTTTTCATGGGATTTCTTCGGTTTGTACGTCAACTTAATTCCTACTGCAACTTCAAAATCAAAGCCTGATGCAATACACATAATGCATGCTGATTTTTTAAAAAACCGTGATTTTACTATTGTGATATGTGATATAGTTAAATTGTTAACTGTGTATCTGAAATATGTAAATTTAAAGCCCCATGATCACTTTGAATTTACTGATATACCGTAGTAAAATTTATTCACTGATAGGATAATGATAAAACATGCCATTCTATTCCCACTGAAAGAAGACGGCCAGGATGCCTTTTATTGCTCATCGGTCTTGAGCTTACTTGTGAAGGTATATTAGATTTTGAAGATTCTTATTTTTCCTTACATTATCATCTGTTTATCACTGCTGAACCCATGCGTAAATTATGTTAGCTTTTGGTTTTGAAGAAGACGATTTTAAAATATGTTGCTATATGAAACAGGTGAACCACGAGGCAAAGTGGTTCAATCACCAAATTACATCGGCAACGCGTGTCGGTACGCTCGCACACCTATCTTTGGCTACTGGCATTTTACACAAGTGTTTGCAAAATAAACATATTTGGACAAGAATGACTGAATACTGCAGTCAGGTAAAACAAAACTCCCTAACTTTTTACATGTTGTTATGTACCAGTATGCATGGGAATCATAATGGGATCTTGGCGAGTTCAGAAATGGTAGAAATCCTAGGGTCAGCGTTCTGAGCGTTACTGTTTTCGATTTTTATTTAGGTTGCCATTATTTCGAGTTCTGCATGAAATGTATTCGTTAGAGGACCATCATAGCAACAGTCCTGTGAAATTCAGTTGAAATTGGCTCAGTAGGTTTGGAGCCGGAAACGCCGATGCCGCGGTGAAAGTGCGGGCGGCAGACAACAGACCTCCTGCGATATGAACAAGTTCCGTGACAAACTGCAATTGATGTTTAAGTAGTCCCTTTTTCATTTCTTAGGGGTTAAACGTCTAAACGGCGTTTAAATCATGTACATATAGGCAGTTCACCAGTCAGGACTGACCCATCAAATTACGTATATCACGGTGTACACACACTTTTATTGAGAAGGATATATTATATTTGAAATGAAATTAAAATGATTGAAACATTTTCTACGTCAGCAATAGGTCTACAGAGATGTCAAAACTAATGCATAGATGCTGGTTTTAAGCCCCGCATCCATTCTGCCTCTTTATTTGAGAAAAGTGGCAGTTTCTTACGGGAGATAGGAAATTAGGAATCTACATATTTTTAATCGACACGCTTTGATGTAAGGGAGTTAACTAAAGAGGTATTTTCTACTGTTTTAGTAAAGGTTGTTTCCCTTCGATAAAGTTTAGATTGTTATACGTATGCCAAAGATAACTGTTAAGAAACTTTTCTAGTAGATCAAATAGTTGTTCTTTTCGGGTTTGCTTCGGTCAAACCTTCTTAACGTTTGGCTGAGCCTGATTATACTCGGGTTGACTCCCGTAAGTCTGATTATGGGTATAAAAAAGAAACTGACAAGAGAGGAACGAATATAATTATATGCTATACCTACGGCATGTTCGCCGACCTCCGTATGTATACTACCCATGTATGTGGGCCTTCTGGTTAAAGTATCAGCAAACATTGGCTTCACATAAAGTTCGTGATAGAGATGAATAAATATCGGTTAAAGCCAGCGTATTCCTGATTCATGTGTCATTGTATTCTAAATCAAAATATAGCACCGGGAATCAGCTTCTGCACCACAAATCAGCGCCAGAGAACATAGCACCGGGAATCAGCTTCTGCACCACAAATCAGCGCCAGAGAACATAGCACCGCAATTCAGATTTTAAGCACGGTAAATTAGCTTTTAAGCACGGTAAATCAGCGATACTGCACCTCAAATCAGCGTTATAGTACAGTAAATCAACGTTACAGCACCACAAATCAGCGTTTTAGCACCACAAATCAGCGTTACAGCACCGCAAATCAGCGTTTTAGCACAGTTAATCAACGTTATAGCATGGCAAATCAACGTTATAGCACCACAAATCAACATTTTAGCTCCACAAATCAGCGTAACAGCACCGCAAATCAGCGTTTTAGCACGGTAAATCAGCGTTATAGCACGGTAAATCAGCATTACAGCACCACAAATCAGCGTTTAAGCACAGTAAATCGGCGTTATAGCACGGTAAATCAACGTTATAGCACCACAAATCAACGTTTTAGCACCACAAATCAGCGTTACAGCACAGTAAATCAACATAATAGCACCACAAATCAGCGTTTTAGCACCACAAATCAGCGTTTTAGCTCCACAAATGTGCTTCCCTGCACCGCAATTCAGCGTCAAAGCACAGCGAATCAGCGCTATAGAACAGGTAATTAGCGTTATAGAACCGGTAATCGGCATTATAGAACCAGTAATCGGCGTTATAGAACCGGTAATCATCATTATAGAACCGGTAATCAGCGTTATAGAACCGGTAATCGGCGTTTTGACCCTATTTTTATAGTTGTCAAAGAAGAAAACTAACATTAGTCCGCCACTCGTCACGTGCAACAACTCACTGTGACCCAGTATTTTCCTCGTAATAAATACTCTGTAAACAATATAGGTCAAATGTTATATAATTAAAATAATAATAATAATAATAATAATAATAATTGTAATAATAATAATATCATCATCATCATCATCATCATCATCATCATCATTATAATTAAGAACAACGATGCTGATGGTGATGATGGTGGTGGTACCGATGGTGGTGATGATGATATCAAAATATCCAGCAATAAACTAATAAACCAATCTGTGGTACACATCATCATCGCCATCATATTCATCATCATCATCATTATAAGTATAATGAAGAACGATGATATGATGATGTTGCTGCTGTTGTTGTTACTGCTGATGCTGCTGATGAGGAGGAGGATGATGCTACTGTGCTGATTATGATGACGACGATGATGATGATGATGTTATTGTTGTCGATGGTGATGATGACGATGGTGATGATGATGATGATGATGATGATGATGATGATGATGGTAGTGGTGGTAACGACGATGATGATGATGATATCAAAATATTCAACAATTAACTAATAAACGGACATAAGTCGATTACGCGATTTCCTCCCTTTAAATCTGACTACTTATTGATCGGCCCACGCTGTTACTCATGTATTAAATACACATACGAAGTTGTCTGAGTGGGACGGAATTTTATTTGAAGTTATCAAAAGATGACATAGAGTAAAATATTTTAAGTTTAATGCTTCGCAGTTGAAACTGTACTCTGATTACATATTCAGGATTTTATTGGTTTAAATTGTCATTTCTCTGCTTTGTATTAGTTTCACTTTCTTTCGTTATTTTCGTGGGATTTCATTCAGTTTCTAAGTGAAAATGTGTCGGTCGGTGTTTTTCGGTTATGTGTTTTTTACGGTTTTTGGAGTTTTGAGTTCACATAGCTCTGGAAATACATGTATGAAAGTGAAAGAAGAATTTACAAAAATTAGTGCAGAGGATTTAGTACCGGATTTGCCAATTATAGGTGAGTGTGCTTATGTACATTACAGTACTGATTACACCTTCTCGTGTTGACCTGTCAGTCAGCCGTCAATCAGCTGATCAAAGGGCCATTTGCGGCAAGATCAAAGGAAATCGGTTAATTAAATTTTAATTGATGAAATTGTAATCAAAACTTTGCTTCAGGCAATATATATATATATATACATATAAACTAAAAAAATACAATATATCAGTATACTACAGTACAAGATGCACAATATTTGATATTTGAAAGAATAAATGAATAAAAATATGGCTTTATTTAAATACGGATAAGATGATGGGGTGGGATATTTGGGTTCTTAACAGTGTGAAATGGATCTTGTTTTATCTAGAAGCACTACAATGACACTTGTTCTTTAAGAAGTTGTGTCTATTCTTCATAATTTAAGCGGTCAATTCTAGTGGGCAAGCTAAGGGGAAACTGTTTGATTTCATTTATTTTATTTCTGACAATTCTGGAATTTGTATACTATCTACTCAAAAAGACTGAATCCTAGAGTTCTGACCAGTTTTTGGGTCAAAACCAAACGTTTTAGTTCAAAGACTAACATGTATAATGAGTTGTATTTGTATATGAAGTGGAGCCTGATTTTATGTTTATTCATGTAGTAATTTATATAATTAATTAATTATGTATGTCTATACATATTGTTTTTGTTATCAATTTATAGTTCTTCACTGATTAATTTCATGTCATATGTGAATTAGAGTTGTCATCTTATTTAAAAATATTATTATTTGCACTCATTTGGTCTGAACACTTTTTGGTTTTTTGTTGTTGTTTTTTTGTAAATACCAGACAGAATTTGCTAAATTAATTATTTTGAGTCATTCCTCCCACATTGTGTTTCCTTTCATATTTTTTTTGTACAAAGTAAATGTCCCTTGTCATGTCATGACAAGTTTTAAAGGATTTTGCTTTTTTCTTTCATTCAAAGAAACAATGACTTTAATTAGCCATTTATTACATTCACAGAAGCAGGTGTTGGTACATACATCACTCTGTTTGTTTACTCCCCACCAACCCTGACCAGTGACCTGCCCACCCATTCTGCTGATGGAGAGTTTACTCCCCACCAACCCTGACCAGTGACCTGCCCACCCATTCTGCTGATGGAGAGTTTACTCCCCACCAACCCTGACCAGTGACCGCCCCACCCATTCTGCTGAGTACCGCCCCGTACCCATTCCATTCGCTGATGGAGAGTTTACTCCCCACCAACCCTGACCAGTGACCTGCCCACCCATTCTGCTGATGGAGAGTTTACTCCCCACCAACCCTGACCAGTGACCTGCCCACCCATTCTGCTGATGGAGAGTTTTACTGCCAGACCAACCTGACCAGTGAGCTGCCCCTCGCTGGGGTTCCCCCCAACCCTGACCAGTGACCTCCTAGGTTTAAGTTTTTGGCATATGTGACTTTTCTGCTGTGGAGAGTTTTAGTCAGCAAGCTTTTGACAGGTCAGGTTTAAGTTTTTGGCATATGTGACTTTCCTGTTTAGTCAGCATTGAAATTTAAGGTTGTAATCAAAATTCTAATACCCTCCATATCTCCTCCCCTCATCCCCAACCCTTTATGATCACCTACCCCACCCCCTTTCCCATCACCTACCCCACACCTTTCCCATCACCTATCCCACCCCCTTTCCCTGTTACCTACCCCCATTACCTATCCAACCTCCCTTTCCCATTACCTACCCCCACCCCCTTTCCCTACCCCAACCCCCTTTCCCTTTTACCTACCCCCACCACCACTTTCTCATCGCTTATTTACCCCCATTCCATCTGTCATACCACATAATGTACCTATTTACACACCAAAATGCCTTTTAGTGGAAAGGAGGGATGAGTCAGTGTAAAAATACATTTGAAAGAAGTTTAAAATAACACAAAAGATTATACAACATTAATATAGTTTAACACTTTAACACATGTTATTTTATTTATAAAAACAACAAAGCCTTTTCCTGCGGTAAAATATCTTTACAGATTGATGGGATTGAGTTACATTTACAAATTCTGAAGATGTTTTAAGTTCTTTTAAAATACTAACTATGTTATCAGTGATATAAATTAGTTCTAAAATACTTTGAAAGTGTTAAATTGCTAAGATAGACCTTTTTGTATTGTATTGTTAAAAATTATCTTTTTTCCCCACAAAAACATTTCATTCCTGTTTAAAGTATGTTTACCAATAGCCATGTTTTTATCCCTTTCCTTTTCTATTCCCTTATCAGATCCTGGTGAATTCACTATCTTAAAAACCTCCTTTTTTTGGATGTGTGAACATTTGCCAATAAATCTTTCTTATCAAAAGAGGGCCGCAAGAAAAGAATTCCATTCAAATTTTAATGTTAAAAAGATGAATGATAAAGATAGAATACTGGACTGTAGAACAGAATCATGGCTAAATGTTTTAAAATCAGATTGGGGATCCTCCAAGCATAGTGAAGATTGCAAATGAGATAAGTGAAAGTAGAATAAAAGAAACAAAAGAAAGTGAAGACATTAGATTAATTCTTCAAATTCAGAAACCTGAAAAAAAGACGAGAGATATGTATACATGCTTTGCAAGGTTTTGTGAAACACTCGGTAGTAACTTGGTTACACTTGGTAGTAACTTGGTTACACTGAGTAGTAACTTGAGTAACTTGGTTACACTCGGTAGTAACTTGAGTAACTTGGTTACACTCGGTAGTAACTTGGTTACACTCGGCAGTAACTTGGTTACACTAAGGAGTAACTTGGTTTACCCTTTCTGTGTTATTAAATAATTAATGGTCTTCACTACTTATGCTATTAAATTGTTGTCTTCATTAGTGGTGCTGTACTTCGTGATTATGGTCTACACTGCACATACTAAGTGGTCTTGTCTATCCTATCCTATCTGTGCCATGTAATCATGATATACAATATCTGTAGCATTAGAACGTGATCATCACTATGCATGCAATATAATCATGGTCTAAAGTACTTGTACCATGTGATCATGGTCTGTCTTAGTTGATTCATGTGATCATGGTCTACATAACATGTAGCATGTGATTATGGTCTGCAGTACCTGTACCATGTGATCATGGTCTGTCCTAGTTGAGTCATGTGATCATGGTCTACATTACCAGTGTACCATATATGTGATTGTGGTCTGCCATATGATCATGGTCTATGTTAGTTCTGACATTAGATAGTGGTCCATAATATAGCTATGACAAGTGATTATGAGAGCAGTAATTAATTCTAGTATAAAATAGTCACGTTTAATATAAAATAGTCACGTTTAGTATGAAATAGTCACATTTAGTATAAAATAGTCACGTTTAATATAAAATGGTCACATTTAGTATAAAATATATAGTCACGTTTAGTATAAAATAGTCACGTTTAATATAAAATAGTCGCATATAATATAAAATAGTGACGTTTAATATAAAATAGACTTCAAACTTCTTCAGATTTGTGGCTTCAGGATAAAGGTTATTCAAAGATAATTCAAGCAGTCTCAGGCATGAATTATATTGAACAAAATATTTATGCAGTTACCTTAGTATTGCATTTTGCCTACACCCACTCAGGTGAAAAAATGGACATCACAGAGTTGGACATCATGGGACATCACAGAGTTTAAGAGTGGTAGTAAGGTGACAGGCTGTCCACTGACAGCAGTATTTAATTACGCAGCAAATTCTTGTTTCACATCTAGTTGTGAATCACTCCGACATTAATGTGGTATATAATGAAACAATGAATGTTTATAAATGTTATGGTGTCTACCAACCGACAAGATACATGTCTGAGCCCCCAGGACATGTTTAACCTTAGTACAATGTAAAAAATATACATACAATGAATGGATTATCTTGTTGGAAGTCATTTTTAATTAAAAAATTATCCTCTCGCATTGTCTTAAAAGTGATTAGTAGTTTCAAAATACCTTCAATTGGCTTTTTAGATCACAGGCTGCTGTATCTAAAAAAAAAAAAAAAAATTTGTATTATATACAGTCTATACAATACATATTTTTTTAGATACAGCGTTCTGTGAACTTTTGATTGGAGTAGTTGATAGGTCCTTGCTAAAGACAATTATGAAAGAAAATTCATAACATTAAGCACAATTTTGCTAAAGATTTCTTTTTGGTATCAGGAAGGGAGAATATTTACCCTAGATTTAAGTAAGATAGATTATAACAGGATGTTTTATTTCAGCATTTTGGTAATGATATAAATGAAAAATGGTTTTCTTCTATTTCTTTGCACTGGTCCGGTAAAGGGAGTCACCTTTTGCAGATGGTCCAGCAAATGGTCCAAAAATATCATTTTCCCATTTTGCACATTTTCATGTGTATTCTTTGTTATATACTAAAGTCTTATTTTTTTCACAATTTTGTAAAGTTTTTGGCAACTCAAACACACGCAGTCTGACAAATACTGAACTGAAAAAAATGTGAAAAACCATGTAGTATATTCTGGTTGCACAAATTATAGAGCCATTCTGCTCAATGGTTATTCATAGTTTCTACAGGACTTAGAAATGTCAGACACTTACCAAAAGCAGCTTCAAATGTCATGAAAATATGCAGGAACATTTCAGAATTTTAGCAATGCTTCATTTATGCAGGAACGTAGAATATATGATCTACGTTCCTGATTTATGTGATGAGATTCATGAAGAGCTGGTGAAAGTTACATCCCTTTTTAAACATCCTCGGAATATCACATATTTGAAATTGTAGGTCAAGCGTGTAGCGTTTAAAATATAAGTAGAATACACATAAACATTATAGTTACATTATTATGTTTATATTGGGACTGACAATTTACCAGAAGATTATTCTACAATTTTTTGACCATTGCATTTTTACAAATGGCTGCTAGACTTAGAAAAGGGAGGTAACTTTTGGTAATGTGGACAAAACTATCCAGTAGTAGAGTTAATGTGAGTATGATATTGTTATGTCAATGTGGCATAGAAGACCTACTCTGGCTTTAGGGCATAAAGAGTTCACTCCTTTCCTAATTTACAATTATTATAAAGACCTGGCAAATTTTAAGTCCTCTCGGTAGATATATTATATTGAATTTCAACAGTACCACTTTTTTTTTTACTTACTGAAAATTTGCTGAGCAAGACTAGTAGTAAACTGTACAGATCATGATTAGACTGCATGGATGTACATTCAAACCTTCTGAACGACACTTCCCTAGAGCAACACCCTCCCTAATTGAAAACCCACACATTTTCTTTCCAGTTGTGTCAGTTATGAAACAAATCAAACTCTCCAAAACAACACCTTTCTACAACAAACACATCTCTGTGTTTCCAAGGGTGTTCGCTAATGAGAGGTTGAACTGTACAGGCTGATCATGATCTACACTGGTCGCAAGGAGACAATCATATGCTGCCAGCAGGGCAAACATTAGATAATTATTTCTCGAGTAAAAGAAACAGTTTTCCAGGTATCTTAGATAATGGACAGTTTTCCAGGTATCTTAGATAATGGAACACAAGTCAGCATGTTAAACTTATTAGCTTTAATACGTTTATGTTGTAAGTAATTGTTTTTCTGTTCACGATTTTCTTGTATCTTGTATTACAGATGAAGGTTTAAGAATATGTTCACGATCCCTCACGGCGAAACAAGCATCATGCTGTTCCAGGGACTCGGAAATGAAGTACCTGATTGTCTCGGAGCAGTATGTAGTGGAGAGCATTAGATACAAGAATTCTAAGTTAAAAAAGCGTATTACTGAACATATGGGAGATTACCAAGGTAAGAATTCAGCAAACAAAGATTTATATGTTTATGTGAAATCATACAAGAATTGTTTCCCTTGAACAGAATTTTTTTTCCATGAATTATTTCCCTTGATCGGAAAAATTAATTTGAGGCTGGTGTTTTAAAAAATTTGGTGGAAAGTTAATATAAGAAAGAAAAAAGAGTTGAAGTTGTAACTCTGTTACCTACACTATGCTGAAGGTGATCTCCCTTTGAGCAGGTTCTTGGTGAATAGTTATGCCCCTTGACATGGTGAACAAGTTACATAGTCCTGAATGAAAATGACAAAGAATAGCAAGATAATCACAAGTTTTTTCGAGAAGGGATGTATGAGTTATGTCCCTTTAATCCAAATTATTTTATGTCATCATGCAGTGGTTTCAGTTTGATTCTGATGGTAAGCAAGCTCCACAAATAGCAAAAAGTAAAATAAAAAGAAACGAAATGTTGATTCATAAAAAAATGCCAAAGAAAAAACAAAACATTTATATTTCTTTAGGTTTAGTTGGCTCTCGTCGCGGTCCGATCTTACTCGTGCTCCGCACTCGCATGATTAAACCCACGACTCAAGAAAATCGGGCATTCTGGATCACATTACTATAGTAATAACCTTATTGTATTTATGCTTCGTAATTTGTACTCTCGTCAACTTCGCCGTAGATCCAGACCGCTGTTACAAATACAAGTTGTTTTAATTCACACGCATACATCCATTATTATCAATTATTTTTCTTCATTTCAAATTTGACAGGCATAATCACTTATGCATAAATTATGCAAATTAGATCTGTAATGTTTAGGCAATGAACTTATGAATGCTTTGAAGTTATAAGATTTAATGCTTTCGAATACTTGTCCACTTGTAATAAAACCTATATTTAGAATACGAATCGCTGGAAAGTTAAATAAGTGTATTTTACATGCTCTTATTAAAATTTTTATGGAATGGGTCTCGTACATGTCTGACTGTAAAGTAACTGATCGAGTCACAAAAATATGCATATTTAGGAAAGAGTAGTTTCTGTCATGAGCACATGATTCAGAGTGAAATATCAGATACCTCGGGTAACTATTTTTGCTGAAACAGTTACCTGATGTAACAGATATGGCAGAAACAGTTACCCGAGGTGATGGATATTTCTATCTGAAAATGTAATTTCTTTTTGCACTTTAAAGTAGATTTTCTAAATGCAAACTTATCTAACTGATGCATTATCATATAAAAACAAAGGATATTCTGATGTTGTGTTAGGGAAAGTGATGTCACAATGTTTATAATGTTACATCACAAGTAATTCATGAAAGTCATATTACATGAGGGGTGTAAGATGAGATTTTCCAGCACTTGTAAAAACAGCAGATCCTGTCCTGGTATGCAAGAAAACCTCTTAATGCAAGGGTTGTATAAACTTTTGTGTGGCATATATCTATCATGGTACTGTCATATTACCCTGTATGAACTGTACAAATATTGAAGGCTATACCTATACAATACTCGTATGAATAGACCATAATCAGTAGAAAAAACTGTGAAAATACATTAGCAAAAAATTGCACCTCACTGTAATGAACTATGATGAATGAAATACGCATGATAATGAGTTTTGGTACAGAATATAAAGGCATCAAAAGATCAAAAATTGTAATTATATATTGCATTAATATGTTGTAGAAAATTACCTCTCAGGTGGTATGAAGGGGGAGAAAATTAGTAGGTTAGGTGGTAGTTGAAAGCATAATGTTTAGATTGACCCAGAAAGCTCTAAAATAGCTTTTTTTCCCTCTCAGTTCATATTTGCACATGATTTATCAAATATGATAATTCAGTAGGGATGTGCGATAAAACCGGTATACCGGTATATGGCAATTCGCTTGAGACGCAATATGTACCCGTATGTTTTACCCTGTACCGGGGTATTTTTATGTAAACGAAAGACTGCAATTTCTGTCATTTTATTAGCTGAAACTTGAATTTGAGTAAGTAAATGTGTGCTTATAAGTGTGCGTACGTATTGCAATACAGTGCTGCATATTGCGATTTATCGCTGTACAAAATTTCTGGCAATACCCATCACTATTAATCAGCAAAGTTTAATAGCAAAAACTGTAGACCCTACCTGGCTGTACAGAGATGAAGTTTGATCATAGTCCACACTGTCTGTGCAGGGAGAACTCTAAATTGTCTGCCGAGGGTCTGAGATTTGTACAGGAGTATGAAGTTGTATCATGAGTCAGATCTGTTTCAGGCAAAAGAAATGAAAATTCATTTATAGAAAAAGTATATAAGCATACAATTTTTCTTGAAATCGAGGGATCCTATCAGCATGATCAGGCTGCTTAAAATTACAAGATAAATTAGTAAAAACTGTTTTCAATTTGTGCCCAAATGGCTATTTCTCAGTAACCTACCTATGTCTCATCTGGTGTATAAAGTTTTTTAAAAGTGCAAACATAAAGTTGGATTTCTTTTGCTGGTGAGTATAGCTGAATCTACTGTTGTGGTGAAAATAATTCTCAGCCAAACCCAACATTTTTTATTAGGTTTTGATAAGTAGTATCAGATATATGTTTGTGGTCCCGGAATAGGAATCTCAGTCCTAAGGACCTGCCCATAATGGGTGGTTGTGGGAAATATGTGGAAATGCCAGTGGTCTGATTTGTAAGAATTTTGCATTGTGAATGTTAACGTGTTGATTTGACTCTAAACTTGCATTTAGTCTATAAAGTCTAATTTTAAACGGCTAATATTAACTAAAATTAAAAGTCATGCACTATACAAGAATCAAAGTCTTTCAGCCTCTCAAAAAATATATCATTAAAGTCCCAGGAGCAAAATTACAAGTAGCTCTTATTTTACCAAGAAAGATGTCTTACCAGAGGAAATGACCTAAATTTGTACCAAAATCATTCATAACTTTGCTTTTTAAATCGATGCTGTGTATTAGAAATATAGCGCAGTAATTTTTCAACGAAAGGCTTTCTGGCAACTCTTTTTCATGAAGAAATGACTTGAAAACATTACAGTCAACACTGTACTAGAGTGAACAGAACATAGTTCTATAATGATAGAACTAATTTTTTTGTTCTGTTCACTCTAATACAGTGTTGACTGTAATAATCATTATCCTATAAATAATTCTAACACAAGCGGCTGCTTTTCCTATATAAACATATAGGGAAAAGCCTGTATTTTATTAAACGATAAAATACAGCACGTTTTTCCAAGGACGACGTGCCGTAAATGACGTAATGACGTAACGACGTGACGTATGTAAACAAGCGCGTCCAATCGTATCTCGCGTTTTAAGGTTACTGTGATGAACTACTACGCGTTAAATAAAGTTCGGGATTGTTTTCAAAGAAAATTACGTGTTAGAATCGAAATAATAAATTGTTCCCTATATTTTATCGTTGAATAAAATACAGTCAGTCATTTGGATGCGAAAAATTAAATCACTCGTGCTACGCACTCGTGATTTAATTACTACGCATCCAAATTCCTGACTATATTTTATTCAACGATAAAATACAGGGAGGCATTTATTATTTCTTAAATAAAAAATTTAAATCAGTAAAATCAGTGTGATCCTGGGACTTTAAAAGAACTGGAAATACAAGTGAAAACTATATGGACTTTGAGCAGTAAATATATGCACTCATATGCTATACAATAAATAGTGTGAGGAACATTAATTCAAGCCTCATTTACTAAAATTGTACTTTAGAAATGAATTCATATAAATAGACATAAAATTTTATTAGGTTGTAATGAATTTGAACTTATCTGAACTTGTGTGGGTCTGATTAATGAATGTTTAAAAATGATTACTTCAATTGTTGTTGAGTGAGAGGATATAAACTCTTTCTCTGCTGGGGGCGATTGATTCTACCTGAATTGTAACCAGTGCAGATCATGATCAGCTATGAATTCTGATCATGATCTGCCCTGTTCGCTATTCAGTCAGTAAATTTTCAATTGCACCCTTTGAGCAAATATCGAAGGGATTTTTTCCCTTCTATGGTAGGGGCTGTTTACAGACCATACATCTTCCCTTCAGAAAATTTCTTTCAAATAATGCGTTTTCCCCTAATAGTTATAGTATTACGTTACCTCAGGATTTTTATTCCCTGTTGCTAAATTAATGCCGAGCTAAATGTTTTCCCCAAATCAAGGGCATTGGCCCTTTCCCATCTCAGTGAAAAATAGCCCTGTATTCTACTGTCCCAATAGTCGCTCGGTCATATGGCAATCGCCAAGCACCGAGGGTAAAAAACCCCACTCAGGTCAGTCACTGTCCAAATCGAAAGATGGACAAATCAATTCATTGTTTATAAATGCATGTGACGTTTACCCAACAGTAATATTTTAAAGTAAGTCTACCATATTAATGAAAAAGTCTTTAATCAAAGCTTTTATCAGTATAATTACACTCATAGAGAATGCAAATAGCTTCATTAGAAGTGTCTGGGCACCCACGAATAATTACAATAATTGGGAATAACATAGTCTGTAGACAATATATATATATATACACACTCAGATATATATAGCCAACATATGGAGACAGCAATTCTGTGATAGTAAACATTGTGCAACGCTTGATACAATTGTATTTTAGGCATCCCTCTGTATTCCTTAACGATTACCGCTACTGATACGAAAATGGCCTGCTTTTATCAAGAGAGTGCCAGAATCTAAAAAATCCCCATTATTATACATTGATAAAATTGGGACAGCGAAAACGTCAGATTAAGTGAGGTCATCATTCATATGGTAAAACTAGTTCAAATTTTTCTTAATGTCTTTAAATTATTGATACAATTTATTACGAACCTATTTATTTTCTTATCTATTAATTTTATGGGCTCCTGTTGACCTCATCCTGAAGGCTGTCATTAAGTTTTATTCAAATATAGTGAATGTTTTTATATATTGAAAAAAAAATCGACACAAAAATGTTGAAATGACCTGTCAAAGACATGATACTGGTTCTATCCCTAGTAGAATATTTTATTAATGGACCCTAATTCATATTATCACAGCTGAACCAATCGACACTGTACCTTGAGATGATTCAAAAAGCCTTAATTACTCGAACTAAAAAATGTCTTTTGAAGATTTGTTGATAGCAAAATGGTAAAATTGTTTCAAACTAACAGAGGGAGTGTTACTGATGCAGTGACCACATTCAGTTACTGTGACTTTATTCTAAACGCTATGCACTCCATTTCCAGCTTTTAACGTAAAACTTTCTTTTTGACATAGGGGAAAAACAGGACTGCTAACATTCTAACATTCTTTTGTGCTGATACGGCTTCCCTGATGATTCATTTGAGGGGATAGTGTTTGCTCACTTGTCGACAGTTTAGCAATTTCCGCACACAGTTTATTCAAATTTTACAAGTTTCTCTCGAGTACTTCTTTTGACTTACTGAAATTGTCCCTGTAATGTGAAGATATTGGCCTTACATCAGTTTAAAATGACTTTGTATAATTCAAGAGGCTTTACTTCCGTCTCATCAATGAATCCCTGCAAACAAAAAAACGTCCACTTTTTTCCCTCGTTTGAGTGTTAAGAATGTACTATGTAAACATGTTTTGGAATTTTAATTTCGAAACGTTGTGAAATCTTAAATAAAGATTTAGCCAGTAAACAAGTGGAATCTTTTTATCGGATTTTCTCGTCTTTTTATAACATAGTGTTAAAAATTCTTTACGTCTTGAACAAGAATTTCAAGTGTCTTACGTCAATGTGATAGTTCTCATTTATTTATATTTCATCACTGACATTTTAAGAACTATAAATAGGCCGTATGTGTGAAAGAAAATACTCAAATGACGTGTCTTTTCATTCATACTTAAAATAAAGATGACTAAAATGGCAAAACTGGGAATGTTCAAATTTATCGACAGATTATGAAATTCTTTTTCCTAATTTAGACATCTAAAAATTAGACGGTCACTGCTTATGGTATAGTGACCAAATAAGATATAATAGGATCATTATTTGATTAAAATGACAGAGAAGACTGCACCTCGAATCACAAATGTTACGTCATACAGTTAGAATTTTGTTTTATTTGAGACTTCAGTGGACCGCGACATGCTTTATTAGTAAGAAGTAATCATTATGCACTTGACATGAGCTTTAAACTTAAGTACGTTACCCTCATATAGAACGAATATGAAAGTACGATCGGAAGTTATTTAATTTTCTGAATTGTTCCGTACCACTTGATTTGTGGTTATTAACAAGTTCTTCCTTTGATAAACGGTGAAAAATGATTTGTTCATTAAGCGCGAGCACTTGTAGAATAGCCACATTAGATATAATTTAATTGCGTTAGTGAAAACTGCAGAAAAAAATGAAAAAGATGCTATTGATACATATATAATCCTTTTAACTGGTTTCCTACCACATTTCCAAAATGGACTTGTCCATCTTTCTATTTGGGCAGTACCATTTGACTTTCAAAGGGGTGTTCACAGAAACTAATTGAACTGACTAAGAAAAGGGAACACTGTGAGGATAATGATTAGATTACGCGAATATGCAGGCTAATCATGATCTACACTATTTGCTAATACAGAATTACTTGCAGACAACGCAGGATTTAGAGTTTAGCTATATTTATACGATGGTGAAGAAATGCACAGGACTGGTAATGAAATAAGATGCTTTTAAGGAAATTATAAAGACATACATCATTGACTTCCTTGTTTCATAAATTATAATAGGTTAAACTTGCTGTTCTTAATCAGGAGCTGAAATTAGGCCTAGTTGTATCATGAAAATATCCTGGTAAGGCCACACCAAATTAATAAATTGGTCATTCAGGACTCGCTTACATCAATTCTCTTTCTCTAAATGAAAAATTCCAAATTAGCTGATTTCTTTTTAAACTAATAATTTAAATTAAACTCACTTGATTAGAGTTGCGTTTTATTTTACATTAAGTTAAGGGAACCTTTTTCAGTTACAGTTAAATTGTATAACACAATATTATCAGTATGTTCACCTTTACTTAAATACCAGTTATTATTTTTCGCTTGATGGAAATTTCATGGACCAAATAATATGTTTAATTTCGTTCGCTCAATACTCTGGATATTTGGCAGAGTATCCGATGACCAACAAATCAGTTTGGTGTGGCCTAATGAATACAATGATTCATCAGCGTTGTTTTCTCTTTCCTTTCACAATTTAACAGCTATTCAAAAAATGTTAACATCAAAGTTAGTCGAAAGTGTTTTGCTAAGAAAAAAAGGTCTTAATTTGAATAATGAAATCGGTATAAAAAACATACAAATTGTCTAAAGACTGCGACACAGATTTTACATAATGTATGTTTGATCAACGTGCAAAATGACAAAAAAAAAAACCAGGCAAAGACATTTAGTTTTGTTTGAGCAGTCAAAACATTTATATATTTTAAAATTTACGAACTTTGAACAACTTCTGTGTTAAGAACAGTTCTTTAATTTTTTGTTTTTAGAAACAGAAATTTTTTTTTTCTTCGCAAATTAGTGTTTGAATGTGACACCATATTTATATAGGTACTATGATATTATTATACCAATTAACAACCAAGCAATTTGTCTATTTCTGATCGCCTAGTCATCTCTATTTGCGTTCAGACTAAATAATTATTTGCGATCAAATTAGACCACATATTTCAAATTCACTTGCCGTATTGGGAACGTTTACTTTCAATTTACTAGGTATTTAACTAATTTATTTTACCGAGCCGAGATTATCAAATTTCATATATTGTACTTAATCTTGTTTATTTTGGTCCGATTTAATGTTACACATACAGTGAATAGAAGATTATAGTGAGGTCACCTACTGAGTAAATATTTTAATAAATAAAATCACACTTCACTATGGTGTAAACTCCATCTGACCTGGCAAGTAATTTGTTCGGCCATTTGTGAAACAAAATGACTAAAGGACACATGATATGGCCGCCTAATCTGTGGGTACTGGACGTTAGAGTTATGATACAATAGTTTTAAATAGCTGGACAACTACGTAAATGTCCAATCCCCGCTGTTATGATTTTGATCATTGATCATTATAATCGAATGATTAACAAGATTTTCACCGAAATGGAAAGGTTTGACATAGACGAGGTCACTTAGCAAATACTTGAAAAGCTATTGTGATTTGTGGCCCTGGGAAAATAACATGTGGACTGATACAGGACTCATGTGTTCATGTTTCATTCATGTTTCATTTTGAACCCATAAAATACCCCTAGATTTATTCAATGGGATCTTCTGACTTCAAATTTGGGCAAATCTATTTCTTTAAATAGGGGTGTTTTGATCCGCCGTCTGTTTCGAAGTGTAGTGTTTAAAAATGTATATAGTTTAATGAACAATAATTTGGCACAAATGATTTAAAGTTCATTTCTTAATAATGGGAGGGCATACATATTATGTTCTCAAATTAGAGCAAACTTAACTGTTGTCATTAACATCGGAATAAAGTAGAGTGTGTTCCATTAAAAAAGTTCCAAGTTCTTCTTGTTTTCATATTTCATTCAAACCTGTGTTAAGCGACCACACAGGGGAAGCTGAAAGTGTAGTCTCTTAAGACAGGTGGTCTCTTAACTGACAGGACAAATTGCTATCGTCTTAAATAAAAGGTTGCAGAATATAATGGTTGCATTATGTCAGTTTGTGGCTTAACTCAGGTGGTCACAAGGGCAGGGTTGACTGTAGTTACAGTTATTTGAATGTAATCCTCAAATTGTCACTTTGTTGATATAAGTGTTGTAAATAAATAAAAGGACTGAAACAAAACCGCCCCCAACCCTGAACACATTCTTTGCTCTGCAAAATTCTCTTCAATACATAATTGCCTTGCTTCACAATAGTGTAGAATTACAGACATCAAATATATATGAACAACCTGATGAACAAAATCCATTTAGCTGGCATGCAATATTAGCAGTAAAACTTGCACGTGTTTTCTGGTGCTTTCAATACTCCCTGCACTGCCGCAAGTAGCTTCTAATATCGTTTATGAATTCTGTAGATACTGCCTATAGCCATTTTAATCCAGTTTAGTCCAGACGTATGCCAATCGGTATATAGTTTTTGAGGTCTCGTAAGTGCATTACGTTGTATATATCATAAAAGCACATTTTTATATGCTGAAATATCTATTTCCTTCCACATACCTTTTTGTTTATTTATCTTACAGTACACATCAATACAAATATAGTAAATTTTTCATTAAAATATTAAGTCATTCAATGGATTATTAAAAAGAATACTTGAAAATTTTAGCTAATCTAAAAGCAGATAGATTAGTTACTCAGCCCTGTTTCAGTAACTGTGTGGTTATTGTAACCTACATTGAAAATCACAAGACCGCTCACTGATTGACTCGAGGGTCAGTGGTTTGAGTCCTGTCATAACCTGATGCTTTAATTGTGAGGAAGTTGGCAGTTTCTAACGGAGGTGAACCTGGTACTGGTTCTTCTGAAGGAATTGAGCCCGAGCCCTCCTGAAAACAACAGAAAACAGCATGTGATAAAATTAAACCGCTAGACAAAAAATATTTGCTCGGCCAGACATGCCTCTCTTATTTCCATAACAGAAGATTGATTACAGTTTACTTCTCTACCAAAAAGTGTTAAATATACATTGATGAATGAGGCAAGCTACCATGAAGCTGTAAAGAAACATTAATATGTTTTTATTGCCATTAAAATAAATTCTTCCATGTCTAATGGGTCCTGACTGTTATCATTCAAAGCTATCTTGACAAAAGAAAAATACCTTTAAAAAAAGCATTTACAGTGGTATTTGAGATGTGTACATTGGTCCTGTAGGGCAGGGTTTAGATTTGTGATCTCCATGTAATTATATTAAGAACTTGTTTATGCAAATCTTGATGTTTTTGACTGATTAATGTATTGTTTGACAATTGTCAGCAAAGATTATAGTCATGGCAATGGTTTAACCTTATGTTTGACCATGGTCAGCCATGAATACATGCCATTGTTGAACCTTAGGTTTGACCATGGTCAGCCATGAATACATGCCATTGTTGAACCTTAGGTTTGACCATGGTCAGCTGTGATACATGCCATTGTTGAACCTTAGGTTTGACCATGGTCAGCTGTGATACATGCCATTGTTGAACCTTAGGTTTGACCATGGTCAGCTGTGATACATGCCATTATGGTTGAACCTTACATTTGACCATGATCATCCATGATACATGCCATTGCTGTACCTAGTTTAACCATGGCCAGCCATGATACATGCCCATGATTGAACCTAATTTGACCATGGTCAGCCATGATAATTGATTGCCATTTTTCTGTGAGGGTCACTGCTAAAGTTCTACTGCGGCCAAGCGTAAAATTCCATAAATAACGATTATCTAAAATATATGATTGAAATTATCCCATGTGACAATAAAAGTCCTCTGACAACAATATCTGAGCAACAACAGTTACTGCTGCACAAGAGTATCTTAGACATGTTATAACTTCAACTTAGTGCAGTATGTGGGTGACGAAGGCAGACATTTATTCTACATACTAAAATACATTGGTGAATAATATTGCACATTATTAATACAATTATCCATGCAACTAAATGTCACACCTGCTGTATGTGGTGCTTTTAGGTGCTCGTTTTAAGACTGAAAGAAACAGGATTGGTGTGGCATTTCCTGCACAATTTACAGATCATAATTCTTTCATCCCAGAGTGATTATGTTCAGGCATAGGCGCTGAGACTTGTCTAAGACTCAACAGTATTTTGTATATTTCAATGTGCATCAGAAGGTACTGTTCTATGGCAAGTAGAAAGATGGATGCCTGCATCAACCTTTTAAATTATTTATAGAACACTGGTACAGATGAATCAACTGTCAAAGTCATTTTGTTCGCAATTTTGTTTTGTCGCAAATTTTTGCAAATGGAACACTTAGTGAATTCATCAAACTCGCTAAAATAGCAAACAAACAATGAATTATATCAAATAGTGCTTACTTGCAAATTCAAACACTTGCAAATAAATAGAAAATTGGAAAATCGCGAAATAAACAACTCACAAATATAAAGATGTTTACAGTACTGACTAATGTTCAGAGGGAAGCTTTAGGCATTGTGGTTCGAACCCGCCGCCCTATTTTTTCGTATTTTCAAAAAAAAAAAAAAAAAAATTTTTTTTTTCAAAATTAAAATCGCGAAATTAGAGGTCCGTTTATACAAGTGATAAAGCAAGAAGCGCATTCGTCTAGTGAATTTTTTCAGACCGATTTGGGACCGAAATTCAGCCCCATTCCCTTCCTAGCATGATGTATATTTCCCCCATTTTTGACAAAAATCCCCTCAAAATGAAGCTGACAAAAGTTTCGATTAATTTAATCAATGCTTGCCAAAATGTTATAAAATGTAAGTTTCCATCAATAAAACGTTTCATAATCACTTCTTGCAATTATTTGATACCTTACAATTGAAATAGTCAGCGAAAATGGCGGGATTTTTCGTTTGTCATCTATTTTCGCGACCCGTTTTTTAAATTTTACCAAAGAAAACAGTGTTCAGAAGACTCAAAAACAGATAAAAATAGATTTGTTTCAACAATAATGCCTGTTGTTAATAGTTTTGTTACTGACACCAATATTTTTATCTGAAAATTTAGTTATTTTTGAGTGCGATTTTGGGCCAAAATTCAGCCCCATTCCCCTCCTAAAATAATACATTTGATCCCCAAATGTTTTACAAAATATTACCCTCAGAAAAGTGACAAAATTTTTTGACACCTAAAATTCTGATAAATGTTTTTGATTAATTTAATCAAATGTTGGCCAAATGTTTTATAAAAATGCAACTTCCCATCAATCAAAAAGTTTCAGAATCATTTATTGCAATCACTGATACCTTACATGTGAAAAAGTCAGCTGAAAATCGCAGATCTTTCGTTGTCACCTATTTTGCGACCCCGATTTTTGTTATTTTCTCATAGAAACTGGTGAACACAAGACTCAAAAACACAATGTATACAATGTTTACAATTGAAAATAGTAGTATTCATTTTATTCATGTGCGTTTTAACACCAGTGTCTGATGCTTTGTTACTGACACCAGTATTTTTATCTGAAAATTTAGTTATGTTAAATTTCTGTTTCTTCTCTATATAATTGGGAAAAGAATAATGTAATAAAAGTCAACAAATTTTCAAGGGCATTTTGCTCCGGGAGGGGGTGTTCTTATGTCCGGTTTTAGAAGAGAAAAGCAGGTCCACGATGAAACAAAGTTTGTCATGTATAAAAAAAGTCTTTTTTTTTTTTTTTTTCCTCCGTACGGAGCTTTTTAATTTCAAACTTCGAGTAACAAGTAATAAAAAAATAATGGCCTTATTTATCATTCAATGAAAATGCAATATTTCTACCAACTTATCGCTTTCTCCCACATTGTTACAAACATAGGACAGTACCATGAACTTATGTTAACATATACAAGATGTATACTTGTATAATCGTTCTATGAAATTTAGAATGAAGGGAAAAACATTCTGTGATTTCATTGGGTAACAAATATACATGTAATCTGAACACACTAGAACAGAATCTGATTCAGAGAATGTATTTGTTATATGTCCAGTGGTACAATTAATACATGTTCAGGACTTGCCTCTCTAAATTACAGAAATATTGACTGCTCAGCGGGCCGTGCTCATGGAAAATTTATCAACTGAATAGCAAATAGTGCAGATCATGATCAGACCAAATAAATCCGGGTTTGGGGTTTAAGTCCCACTGGGGTCACGATCGTACCTCCTCATGTGACACCAGTACTAGTTTTTCCAGGAAGCAGACTTGAGAGTACATCCATAAGCTTAAAAAAAAAGAAAGCTTCAAGCTTTCGTCACAATTGAACTAAAAGAAATTAGTATAAACAAACAAATGTGAAGGCTGATCATGATCTGCACTGGTCACAAAGGTAAAATCTTAAACCTGTAGTGGCGTAGGTGTTAAATAAGATTCAAGTTTGTTCTCTTTTGAACTGCAGTAAAATGTTAATGGTTCTTTATTATAAAGAATATTTAATCACATTTCAGTAAACATCTCTGCAGTAATCTATTATAATTATATCTTTCTATCTGGAACAATTTTTATTATACCTTTTTGAAAATCAATTTATGTTTTATTTTACATGTGTTAAATGATATATGAAGTTATTCTGATAATTTAGAGCTGTTTGCCATGCTAACATGCCATCAAAGAATTTAATCTTAATAAAATATCTCAAGATTTTTGATTGAATTTTATGCATTTAAGACATATATCTTAGTCTTGATTATGGAATAACTTTGCGGCTCAAAAAATGAAGTGGCAACATGAAAAACGGCTAGAAGAAAAGACCTCAGTCCATTAAAAACAATTAGGCCAAATAAGAATATTACATGTGCACATACTTTAAGGCCTTAAAGACTGCAAGGCGAGATGTCCATAGATATATAAATATTGAGTTAAAAATAAATGATACGTTTGGTAATATTTTACATTGTATTTAATTAAAGACCCAGGTTAGATCACTTTTAATTTACTGACATAGAAAAATCAGTTTACTTATAGGATAATGACAGAACAAATGTTCTATTCACTCTAAAACAATGTTGACATAATGCCTTTCTTTCATTTTCAAGGTGTTTCTTCATGAAAAAGAGTTACTAAAAAGCCTTTCTTATTTTCTGCAATATCATTGAGAAAATAAGCTATGTACAACCTGTACTTATCAATTTAAAAAGCAAAGTTAGGAATGTTTAGAACAAATAAAGGTCATTTCAGCAAAGTTAGGAATGTTTTTTGAACAAATAAAGGTCATTTCCTCTGGTAAGACATCTTTCTTGGTAAAATGAGAGCTACTTGTAATTGTGCTCCTGGGACTTTAAAGTTATATATTCAGTTGTATATTAAATTTAATCTTGTACTGCAGAAGTCATGAAAAACAAAGAGCTGACAAATAAATTAGTTAAAGCATGGTCACATGACCTGAACCACATATATTTTCTTGTTATTTCATCTGGCCTAAATTTTGAGAAGAAAATTACAAATTAAAAATTAAAAAAACTTTTTTCCACAGACTTTGTGCCAGTGATTATAATTTATTGTGCCTTAAGGTCTTAGCTTATCTAATTTTTCTAGTCAATGTACTTCTGGTAGTGGTGGGGACGGGGGGAGTGGGTAGGGGGAGGGGGGGTCATATTCCTTGACTTGACCTCCACCAAGGAAGGGTCTGTTACTCATGCCATCCATTGGTTAACTGAATATTAAAGTTAATTAAATTTGGTTGTTTTGTTGCTTTAATTATTCACTGGCCAATCAGATGTGCTTTAAATGGTCCTAAATCTTAAGTCCGGTTGAGCGAAGGAACGTTTCTGAATATAGCCATTAATTAGTCTTGTTCTTACAATCAATGGTAAATGAATAAGTTCTATAACTAAAGCAATGAATGTTTTGAACAAAAGTTCCAAAGTCCATTAAACTTAAATACACTGAAATAAATTTTTTAATAACTTTCAAGTACAGTTTGATATACATTTATTATTGAGCATGATATTAAAATTTATGCTCGACAGAACATAGATTTAATAGATATTACAGTTATTGGAATCCTCAGAGGTTCGTTAAGTATGGTTGTCAGCTAATTGGCATTGATCGTTTGGCAATGATATGGCAGTTTGTCATATCAACGATTGTATCTTTTAATAAGTTATCTATTACATACCCTCAAATTTTTGTTTGTACCGTATTTGTTTGGTTAAGGGCATATAATTAACTGAAGTTATTTTAAGCCATGAGACTTGACTTAATTGTTTTGTGCCAGGCTTCAATCCGTGCTAACAACCCGACAGTCCATGGACGCAGGTTCGCAGTTAATTCTTTCCGAGGATGGAGTTGATTCTAGGAAATTTGTATGAAACATTTTTGACGTTCGTATCGAAATGAGTTTGGCTTTTAGAAGTAGTACGGCACCTCAATATATTGCCTGACTATATGAAATAAATGAATGCATTGTCATAGAAGAATTCAGTAAAGGTGGGAAATGACGAACATACTAATTTTGATATTGAGTTGTGACAGGTGCCTTCCTACCTTTCAATTAACGAGTAAAAGAACGTTAGTTTCATCTATCATATTTGAAAAATGATAAAAAGAAAAATTTGCGCTTGGACAGACTTGTAAAGGTCCGTAAATAATTCATCATTATATCCTCTTATTTGTTGAGGGCAAATTTTGTATGAACAATATTTTTGATGTGAATGAAATACAGACAGTCTTTTGTTGTGAAAAATTTTGATTTCTTTTTGAAGAATATTTTTGCATACCTTTACTTATGATCACGTAATCATTATTAAAAGGGTAGATATTAATGGAAAATATTACATTAATAGACAGATTTAAATGACATTTTTTTGTACTTTGAATGTGATTCATACAAAGAAATTAATTTAAAGTAAGAATTTTCTTTTCAGTGGGGGGGTAATAATGTACTCCGTTTAAAAATGTCATGTTACTTCAGTACAGTCAGTGATGAGTAAAATAATTAGGACATTGTTCAATTTAACATTGCAAAATGAAAAATTTGGATTTCTTTTAAGTAAACTGTCAAACCCTTAAGAAAGTTAAGATGAACCAAAAACAGGCCACTTAATGTTGCTGCTCCACCATGGTGTTGTGGTAGCATGCTCACCTCAGGATCAGAGGGTGTCTGGTTCGATATTCTACCAAGTCCGTTAAAACTGAAATACACTATAATAAATTGTTAAATAACTTTCAAATACAGTTTGATTTACATTTATTATTAAAGAGTTGTTAGTTTAAATTAATATAAGTAAAAAATTAAGAATGGTCAAAATCCAGAATTTTGCTATATCCGGAGATGTTATATAACCTTTGGACACCGGCATATTTTGTTACACACTCAGACAGACATGCATGCGTTTTTGTAAACACTGTACATCACGTTTGGCTCTTTGGTTTCTGCGCGTGTTGTATACGTCAGCAAATAGGTTGAGCTGTAACATGAAAGTAAAATTTCCATGGCCCACCTACAGAGGGGGGGGGGGGGGAGCCCCCCCTCCCTTCCCCCTTTTCTTTTTTTTTTTTTTTTTTTTTTTTTTTTTTTTTTTTTTTTGGGGGTTATTTTTAATCGTTCTCATAAAATGTCAATATAACTAGGTTTGAATACAGTCTGATTTACGTCTGGTAAAAAATATTTATCCCCCGGGGGGGGGGGGGGGAAGGTTGGTAAAATGAAAATTATTAAAGAGTTGTTAGTTTAAATTCAAGGTATTTTCAAGGGCGTAAAATGTCAGATTTGCCTAAGAATGGTCAAACAGGACTTCGGCATACCTTTAAATTAAATTCATACAGACAAAAGTGTTCCATACGGTCACTGTCACTTCTATGGAAGGCCAAACCTGTCTTAACCCGCGTATACGTTTTATTACGTTACAGGTGTTCAAAGGATATACGGAGTTACTCACAGTATAGAGAGAGAAATGCAGTGACATATGTTTTGCGATTCTGACCAACATTTAGGCACTATGCAAGCTGTATATTTTTTCATGCATGCATGCAGCTTTATATTCTATTATCCATACAGGATTGTTTCATATTCACTGCAAGTTCTAACCACTTTATTTTGATGTTCAACCAGATCGTAAAATTTTATGTGAAGTTATTCTAGAGTCATGTAAATATAATTATGCAGTTCATTTTGTGGTTTAGACTTAGATGCAGGATTGCTTAAATTAAACCATTGAAAATTTTCCTTTAAACACAAATGATTGTGTTAATTATTTTTATTCAATGCTCACCCCAATCCTGTTTATTAAATTAAACACTGAAGTCAATAGATGATGACATACATGTACTTAGCAAGAATAATACCACACCAAAGTTAAATCATTACTGTATCATACAGTGCCTTTGGAACATAATTCTGTCTAGCACTGATTTAGGCTTCTGGGTTTGAGCCTCTCTTCAGCCCTAAGTGTTGATGGTTGGGCAAACTGCCTGCCTAAGTGTAAGTTTCTGAATCACTTGAAACTGGGGTGTATAAAACCCTGAGGGAGAAAAAAGTAATCAGTGTATAATGTACCCACTGATGAAAATGTTAACGGGAAAAGGAGATTTATCTCGAAGTTAGACCCTCCTCTTACAAGGGAAAGTGTAAATAGCTAAAAGAAATTTATTGCCAATTATGGTCGTACCAATAGAAAGTCAGCCATGTGAGAGATAGGAATTTTGCCTTTTGTACGGGAATGATGGGATACAAATTGCAATGTCTGGGCACGCCGAGAGAGAGGATGCTGAACCAAAAAATTAATATTCTAATGAAAGCGCCCCTCTTATGAACAGTATATTTTTTTTTGCGATTTTTTAAGTCATGTCGAAATTAAGACGCGAAATGTAATTTTATTATTTTAAAATGTGTACAGTGCAACCTCTCAGGTGCCTCAAAAATGTGTTTGTTGTAGAGAGGCGTTGGAGAGGGCGCGATACCTTATATAACTGATGCCAAGGGAAATGCTCTGGGGAGGTGTCGTTCGGGGAGGTTGGACTGTATTGTGCTTAACTCTTTGTACTGCTTACGGCCCGTGAATTTACCTTAGCAAGTCTGTACAGTCTGATCATGATCTGCACTGATGGCAGTTCAGTCTGTAAAATTTCAGTAAGCAACGGCCCTTTGAACATTTAGTAATGGTTCTGTCCGCATTGATTGACGGACAAGTTCAGGCTGACCATGATCTGCAGTAAGTGTTGATGCATTTGCCACCTGTCACAGTATGGTCTCAGAAGTTAAAGTCCTAGGAGCACTTTGGATGTAAAATTACTTGTTTAGCTCTTAGTTTAGTTTATACTAATTTATTTTAGCTCGATTGTGAAGAAAGCTTGTAGCTTATATAGTCACTCTCGAGTCCGCTTCCTGGAAAATCCAGTACTGGTGTCATATGAGGAAGTATGGTCGTGACCCCAGTGGGGCTCGAACCGGCAACCTCTGGGATGAGCGACCGACACCTTAACCTCTACACCACTGCTCCCCTGTTTAGCTTACACAGTATTATCAGGAAAGATGCCTTACCGACAAAATCGATCATTATTTGTACGAAAAACATTCCTTATAGAACCATTGCTGTTTAGATTGAAATACAGGCTTTATTTATACCATGTATACCATATAGTATATTTCATAGATATATATTATTGCAAAAAATAAGAATTGCTTTCTGACAACGCGTTTCAGTAAAAAAGCAACAAAAATATAAAAGAAAGGAATATGTCAACACCTTTTAGGATTAAATAGAACAGAGTTCTATCATTATTCTATCAGTAAATTCATTTTTCTGTGTAGGAGAATTTAAAGTGATACTGGGGCTTTAAAGAAATGAAATAGGATCGAAGAGGTAGCTTTATATTATGGGAAATTATAAATGTGAAAGATGTTGTCATCGCATCATTATTTATCGACAAATAGATAAGTTTGACATATTTTATAGCTTTTATCACCAAGGACAGTTACTGCTAGTCAGATAACGATTGTTTAACCATCATTCTGCCACACCTTGATTAAATGAAAACAGGGAGGTAATTAGAAATTTTAAATTTGAATGGACTAGGTAGTCAGTTATCTTACTTTAATGTTGATGTTTCATTGTTACGCATGAATTTATATCTGTAGGTTTAATTTCATAGCTTCTAAACATCACTTGCATATAGCAAATTGAAACTGATGAGCTTGTGAAAAATGGCTTGACTTCCGTTTTATCTCCTGGATTAGACCACCACAATAGTTGAGTGGTTGAAATCAGACTGTAACCGCTCACTCAGGGTCATGGGTTCAAGCCTGGGCACAGCCATCGACAAATGTCTCTTTTTATGTCAGAAAGCTGGCAGTTTCTTACAGGGGCTAATGTTCTTTTCTTAGTATTGGTTCTTCCCATGAAACTGCCAGACTGTTAAATTGACTGAAATACAGCTTTAAAACCCCAGCTAGCGAACAGATTTCTAATATTATATAGGTTTGACTGTAGTTAAGTCAGGAACAAAAGTTTTAGGACAAAATACAGGCTTGTACCATGTTAGTGTATTTTATTATCCAGGAATGCTATGATGCAGCTAAATAATCCATTCAAACCAAAGCCTTTAATCAAGATTTTGGTGGGATATTTAGTTCTGGATATTTAGTCAATATTCTGTAGATTTCCCCAAAGGATTGAAATACACAGAAAAGCTGTCTGTCATGTGCCTTGAAAAATACAGAAAACGATTTCCCAGATTAGAATTTTTTTTCTCAAGTTGTTTAGTCATAATAATATTAATACGTGTCCATGCTGAGACATGTGCAGTTTGCTAAAAACATTTTCTGTTTTGTATTTATCAACAAAATGTTAACGGCAAAAGCAGAGTAAAATTATATATTAGGGTTTTGTTTTGTTTCTACTTTCTGTTGAAATTTGTACCTGAAAAATCTTTCACCTAGGGTAACAACTAGAGGATTCATTTGTTTAACAGAGCCACCTTATTCAGTCCAACCTCCCCTAACGACACCTCCCTAGAGCAACAACCTCCCTAAAAAGACACACATTTTTTTCCCAGTTGTGTCAATTATAAATGTATAATTGATCTCTCCAGAATCACACCTCTCTAATACAAACACATTTCTATGTTCCAAAGGGAATTCACTCGTGAGAGGTTGCTCTGTATTTAGAAATGTCTGATTTTTTTTCAAAAGTACTGATTACATAAAAGAGTAAATACGGTATTTTTAGTGGGAGAAAAAGCCCTGTTTGAGTCTGCTGTACTCTTTGTTGGACTGAGTATGCAATGTGCTTTTAAAATGCCCTTTTAAGTGGGTATTAAATTAGAAATGGGAGGGGTAAGTCACTACTTACTGTTACTTGCTATTAAAGAAATATTTACTAGTTGATTGATCACTGTTTGTCAGTCGTTGAAGTGTTTAAAGCTCCAGTGAATACATTTTATCCATCTAAGTATCTTATCTCCAAGGGATGGAGATTATGTCAGCTTTAATACAAATGTCTAGACTTGCGAGACAGGTTGATGTGACTTCGCAGCAACAAGTTGTTTAAAAGAATGCATACGTCTCTCGAAGAAAAACTGTAAATAGATTTTTATTCGTAGGTATGAAATTTGGTTGTTTTCGGAAAAATTACAATTTTTGTGGCACATTAAGTAATGAAACAATTCAAAAGTTCACTCTTTACTAAATATTTCAGCCTACTGGCCTTCTTCAGTAGATGAAATACACAAATCATTTTACATTTTCTCATTAAGTAATGGATTTCTTATTTTTATTTGTTACTAGTTTATTAAATCTGGATTGGGTAACAAGTTCTTATAACTTACCGTATATGAATCCATCTCAAGGCTTGATCCAAATGGAATGAACCTCGAAGAGAGAGAGGCAGTTTGGAATAAACTGCATTTTGCTTAAGGACACTATATACAACCCGCTGAATGAACATCGCCCTTCAAAAGTTCTAATACTTTGATTTCTTATTGGGTTCATGAACTATGGACAGAACTGCTCTTGAAAATACTTCATAACAGTCATAACTCTGAAGAACTAAGAGTTCTTAATTATCGTATCTGATGTTTAGGACACTCACGACATTTCATGAACCACAAGCATTCATAATAGTCATGAACTATTTAAGAACTGGGACTGACAAACTCACAGCAGAAAATTATGTGACCAACTTGTCACAAGTTTTTTGGAGAATTTTTCTGATGGAATAAGAAAGGGGGGGTTTTTGCAGAAGTAAGGACTTCATGTCATTTTTGAAAAGTAAGGATTTATGTTTAATTTCTGTTCTGACTTTTAAGGAACAATCACATTGTCTACAATAAAGAAAGTGTCAGGTTTATTTGTCACAGGTTTTCACGACCTTTTTCACACATCTGCAACACAACTCATTATCTAATGGTTTATGTCTAGCAACAGGCAGAGGAGGTATACTAAACTAGAGTTGTTAACATGAAATTGAGGAATTGTGAGAAATCAAATTTTGTTTTGCAAATTCACAAATTAGTTGTATCTTAGTGCAAAACGTGTTTGGCCATGCAGAACAGGTCATAACAATCATGCCTAATTGAAGAAGTAGAACGAATATGAAAAAACTGTCCATTATAGTGAAACGATGCAGCACTGGTTAAGTGTCACATTTAAAGCAGACAGCAAAAGCAGTGCGTTTTTATCATGTTTTTGTGATAGGGATGCAAACTTGTATACATTGTCAGACAAAAAGCAGTTTCTTGTTCGACAGGTCAAATTTTTGTCCGACAGTCGGATGAGTTATGGGAGAGTCTGAATGCAGGAATACATGTGTAGTTCATGAATTAGTAAGACAGGTCTTGTCATAAACAATTCAGAACTATTCATGCATTTAAAGTCATGAACAGTTCATGTCCAGAACATGAAGAAAAAGAGACAATACGCTAGAGCAGAACGCTCAGAACAGTTCATGCACATTCAAGTTCATGAAGTGTCTTGAACCATTCATAAAACAATTTGTTCTTGGTAGTTCATTAGTTAATCAGAACTGTTCTAGAATATTTGGCAATGAAAAGTACTTGAAAAGCTCATGATGCTTTGTTAAGAACTGTTCATGAACTCTTTATTTCAGGACATTTAAAGAATTTGTCCATTTACTTTCAAGCTTTTTGAAGAACTTTTCATGAATTCAGGATTTGAACTATTCATGAATATTTCATGCATAATTCATGAACAGTACTGGTTCATTTCGCAGGGGTATATACAACCCTCTGATCCTGGGGCGAAGGACGTTCTTCCACTGCACCAAGGCAGCTCTATGGATTTCTTACCTAAGAATTAGGTCAAAACAAACGGCTGAAGTGCTATTTAATGACATCATCTTAAATTTGTAGATTAATCATACAGCACTGACACTCAGTGTACCCCGAAGAATTTACAAAATGAAATGTCACACAAATATTGTTTGTACAGTTACAAATTATTAGGAAATAATAATAATCATAATAATAACTTCTAAGATGAGTGGCTTTTAGTATCTAAGTACAATAGTTAAATGAATCTAGAATTACCCAGGGTACTTCAGCAGCTGCTGGGTACTGCCACTGGCACTTAGCAGGCCCTTGAGACGTTTCGAGTCAAATGAAATTACCTTAATTATTGTACAAGCTGTGTAACACCACTTAGAGCTTGAAAAGTGATCATTTTGTGTCTAGGGTAGGATTGAGTATGTGCATGTTGTCTTAAAAAATAATGTTTGGTGCAAAATATTTCACAATGCTGTACGAGGTATAAAATATACTCATTTTAGACTTCCAGTTTGCATATATACCTATAAAGAACGGCTTAACCTCGGATGTTTTAGTTTAATGCCCTCTTAAGGAGCTAAATGACTTAAATATTATGCACATGTGCACATTTAAATTACAAACTAATTAATATGCATACTATATATTAAGAATTGCATATGAAGCTGGACCATGCAGCTATTAAATTTCATTCATGAGTGTTTTTATGCATGGACATATACAGTTGCTAACATGCATAGTGTATTGTTATTAAGAAGCCCATAGTAGGCTGGACCAGTTACTAAATTTCATTTACGAGTGTTTGTATGCATGGACATGTACAATTGCTTCCCCGTTAGAAACACTAATGTGTTATTTATGTCACTTGTCAATTGTTTTGTCATTTGTTCCCACAATGCTCAGAAAATATGCACATAACATGTCTAAAAAGCATGGTACAGTTGCCGTTGTGCATTTGTCAACATAAATGTTTACCGACGTTGTCGAGAGTGCATTTTTTGTTTCTGATGCCATAATCTCACTATTATAGTTATCATGACTTAATTCTTTAACAAAAATCTTAGCTGAAACATTGCAGGTTTGTTTGAAATTAACCAAGTTTAAATAGACAGTTTGTTACAGTTACGGACACATTTTATTCAGTTGCCAAACTGGTTATATGCTAGTTAAAATGAATCCTCTTTAAAGACCAGATGAGTGCAGATCATGACCAGCCTGCACATTCATACAGTCTGATCATGATCTGCGCTATTAGCACTTAGATCAGTCAGGTAATAATTACATCCATACATACAGGCTGATCATGATATGCACTGATCCTTTAAATCATGAATCAGTAAATTTTCAAAGAACTGTTTTAAATTTTGAACAAATAATTATAAGACCTGTTCAGATTGAAAGAACAACATTTAAATAATGGCGTCCATTGCAGACATTTAGCAGGAAATACAAAATACACTTTCAAACAATGAGAAAATGTTCAGTGGACCCAATATTACTGTTACTGATATTATAAAACTGGTTTTTTTCTGTGAAAATCATAATTATTCTCATCTGGCTTAATTCTATATAATATAATTATAAGGGTTATTAAACCTGAAAATTTGACCGTTACATAAGTCCTTAATATGACAATTAGAGGAAGGGTCTGTTTTGATGGTTGCAATGTATGGGCAGTTTAAGTTGAAGGACGACAGCCCACCTCATGCCTTAATCTCTCGTTCGTAAGAAAAAGACAATCGACCCTTTTTCAGTAAGGGTCCATGTGACTATTGTATATCATCATTAATTACTTTATCAACACAGAACTGATGTACACTGAAAAAAACCATTAAAATTCCAAGTGTTGGAACAGACTAACTTGTCTTCAATTTTTAAAACCAGGATATTTAAAAAGAATAAAATTCAAGGCATCAAAGTGTTACAGCGAGTATTGAATAAGATAATGAGAACAGTTTTGGCGGAGAAGATAATATAAAATATACTCCTCTGCAGGAATTAAACATGAACTTTAAATTTTTTCATTGTATCTGGGTGGATCTGTAACTCTGGGAAGCATCACATTAACAAGACAAAAACCTACACAAAACTACTTTTCTAGTGCAAAGTTATGAATTCTGACTGAAATCTTTAATGTTATGTTGGGTGTGGTGAGTGTTTTTGGTACTAGAATTATTCTGCAATACTGAGAAAAGTTTAGGCGTCTGCTTTATAGCGCATTACATAAGAGCTAAGTTTGTAATAAAAGTTTTACAATAACATGCTGCTTGCAATTGATCTGATATTTGTGACAGAACTGTCTTTCCATAGATATTTTTAAAAACTGTACTTCAAGGACAGATTAATTTCAATCTAATGAAAATAGACTGAATTTTGAATAAAGACGGCAGTATGGACTAAACCTTGAACTATTCAGCTATTGCGGAAACACCTGTGAATAAAGACCATCTGTAAACAAAGACTGTCAAAGCTTTTTTCCTGTGAACCTGTGAACAAAGACCCTTCTTGGGAAGCTATAAATGTGGTCTTTGTTTGCAGGTGGTCTTTATTCACAGGTTTTTATACTATAGAGGAATAGTACACTGTGATCTCCCTGTTGGCGTAAACAAGTCAACCACATTTTTCTTTCAGATTTAATAGATGTTAATGACACTGCACTATGTAAGGAACGACTTCTTACTTAACACTATTTGTGAGAGTATAAATATCGAACAGTGCTTAGTTGCAACAAAACTTTTATTGGCATTTGTTCAGCATTGAAGAAAAACAAAGTATGTTGCATAACTGCATGCAGTGATCAGCTATGCATTTAATGAATGACGCTCAGGGAGCTGGCATACACATCAAAATACTTGTCCGTAAACAAGGACTTTTTTCTGTTTTGCCACATTTCTTGGCAAAAATAGCATGAAATTGATTAGTTAACTTGTTAACACACAACTAACAGATAATCAAAAGTTTTAACAAATATTTTAATTGCTTCTTTTCATTTAAACAGGGGCATTTGTTATGGAAACCCTGCAGGAACTTCTAATTTCCTTACTTCTGACTACTAACTTCCTTACTTCCAACTTTCCAAATTCCTTACTTCTGACTTCAAACCTCCTTACTTCTGACTTCTAACTTCCTTACTTCTGACCTCTTTACTTTTGACTTTCAACTTCCATACTTCTGACTTCTAACTTCCTTACTTCTGACTTCTTTACTTTTGACTTTCAACTTTCATACTTCTGACTTCCAAATTCCTTACTTCTGACTTCAAACCTCCTTACCTCTGACTTCTAACTTCCTTACTTCTGACTTCTTTACTTTTGACTTTCAACTTCCATACTTCTGACTTCCAACTTCCTTACTTCTGACTTCCAAATTCCTATTTTCTGACTTCTAACTTCCTTTCTAGTGACTTCTTAGACTTCCTTACTTCTGACTTCCAGCTTCCTTACTACTGAATTTTAACTTCCCTACTTTTGACTTCTAACTTCCATCGAATTTCCTCATTACAGATTTTCTACTTCCTAAATACGTCTGACTTTTAACTTCCTTACTTCTGATTTCTAACAGTTACTACTGAAAGTTGGAAGCTCAACGTCTGAATTCCTCCAACGCTTCCATCTGTTTTCCTATAGCTTTTTTGCCAAGAGTAGTTTTCAAAGTGAGTGACTTACAGATTGACTGATTGATTGATTGATTGATTGATTGATTGATGATGATTGATTGATTGATTGATTGATTTGTATAATGATGTACCAGTATATCAATGGATTTTTAAAAATCTGTATAGATATTTGACAAGCACATACCATTTCTTCACCAGTATCATGTAACTCACACACAGTTTCATTATATAAAGTCTTCACATTTTGGCAGTAGCATTTTCTGGCCACTTAAAGATAGGTTTGTTCTCCATGTATTTGATTTACAGCAAATTTCACAGATGTTACTTATAACAGTAGCTATATAACAGAAGTTTCTCTTTCTTTTTTGCTCTTATCTGAAAAAAATGTTTGAAAATGAGGATAAAATGAGACTTTAATTGAAGAGTTATCAGGGGCAGATAACTGCTGAGATAACAAATTTGATAAATAATAGCAATAATCCAAATGTCTTGTTTGTTACAAGGTATCTCTTTGTGAGATCTTCACTGATTCTAGACTTTTATCATGCATACAAAAGAATAGACTGCAAAAGCAGAATCTTAGGTAAACCTGTTTCACTTCTCACTCTTTAAGGCAAATTAAGGAACTATAAATATGTATAGGTGGGTGATATTCCCATGTAAATAGGTAGATGATACTGATGCCATGTAAATGAAGTTGATGATATTCCCATGTAAATAGGTAGGTGGTACTAATGCCATGTTAATATAGTGGGTGATATATACCCATGTAAATAGGTAGGTGGTACTAATGCCATGTAAATATAGTTGGGTGATATTCCCATGTAAATACATATAGGTGGTACTATAGGTGGGTGATATTCCCATGTAAATATGTAGGTGGTACTGATGCCATGTCAATATAGATGTATGGTATTCCTATGTAAATAGGTATGCAGTACTGATGCCATGTAAATAAAGGTGGATGGTATTGCTATGTAAATAGTACTTTGTAGATAAAGGTGGATGATATTTCTGTGTGAATGAGTGGAAGGTATTGATGCCAACAAGTGGTTGGTGTTATGTCATGTAAATAGGTGGATGATATTGCCATGTAAAAACATACAAGTAGTGATATTGCCATGTAAATACAATTAATTGAAGGATTTTGTCATTAAAATTGATGAGTGCTTTTACAATAGGGAAAAGAAAGAATGCAATTAGAATATACAATGTTGCTTTATAGCATGCAGATTTTTAGTTTTGATAATATGCAAATTGGCTCAGTGATATTTAATTGTTATTTCCTGTGGATATTGACAAAGTATTATGTAGGTTAAACAAAAAACGTTGCAATCGATACTGAAAATTGGCTTCTGACAAAATGAAAATTTATCGACTCTCTTATAGATTTTAATTATATATCCGTTTATTTATTGTTTTAGCCCGGTTTTATGGACCCTATGGCTTGTTTAAAGAGTCGGTTGTAAATTTTTTCTCCCTATCTATATAAGTTATTGTTTCTCAGATAAAACTGATTACAAAAGTCAATATAACCATTTTATGCTCCGAGTGATATACCGCAAAAGTTAAAAGTTGACTATGAAATATTAAAAGCTCTGACAAAAGACGATTGAAGAGTGTTTTTTTCCAAATAGCACACTGGTGGTAGGAAATTTATATGCTTGGTTTATGGTTTAGTCAATGGTATTATGATTTGTCAAGCCTTTTAAAATACTGATAGAGATCTGTGGGATGACAATTACATCGTATTATCGGGAACGTTTACATTCAAAGGGTTAATAAAAAGTATGTAAAAAATTACAATGTCTTTAAATGCCTATGTAATGATGCTGTAACACCCTTTCTTTTTATGGCTTTGTCTAAAAGGGTTAAGCATGAAGAACTGATTTGTATGTATGATCGGATGTGTGTAAGACTCCCAACCCAGAGGTCATGGGTTCGAATTCTACTTTGACCTCTGTAGTGCATTCTTTTGGAATGCCGTACTGGTCAGGACTCCATGTAGGAAGCAATCATTAGAGGCAGTTTAAATTGTAATATTTAACTGCAAGAAACCAAGTCTACAGTCTATGGTAAAAATGTTAAAGTTTAAACTAAAATTAAACTAAGTTGATTGGTAGAAAGTATGTAGGTGGCAGACATTTGGAAAGGAAAGTTTTGGTTTTTTGCTTGTATTAAAACCTTTTTCTATATCATTGAAAATACATGGTGGTTTTAAGTGTGAAAATTGTAGCTATTATCTTTAGTGACAATCATAATTATAGCACTTTATAACTTCCACTTGAAGATTTAATAAGGGGAGATAATAAAATTGCCGAACTTTTGATTTCTAGTCAGTCTGAGAGAACTATTCATTAATCTTTTCAAAAACGTTAATGTTAACGCATTTATGCCTAGATTTTTACAATGCAATATTCTGACTTAAGTATTTGGGCAAGTCTATTTCTTTAGATTATAAGGGTTGTTTTACAGAATTTTAATAAAATGGCTAACAACGGAAACATGGTATTTGTCGTCTGCTGCAGAGCATACCTGCTAGAAAAAGGACACCATTACTAAGGCACCAACGTTTTGAATTACCTAAATTTTCCTTGTTTTCTCTTCTGTTGCTTTTCAACATTATAGTGAAACAGATTTAGAAGAAAACAAATTACACTACCAACATTTTTGTCTAATGTTATCAAACAGGCACAGTCTAATGATATCTGCCAGCATTTTTGGAAACAGACCTAACTTATGTCATCAGATGGCAATTTTCATAAATTTGATTAAGGCAATAGCCTATCCTATAAACATATCAATGTCTTCATGAATTTATAATAATCCTTTTTATTGTTGGTAAACTGAGACGATCATTTTCCTCCTGGAATAGAACATGATAATTTATACCAGTGGTATTCATACAGAAAAACAAAAGAGATATGTTACCAGATCTATGTGGGCTGGTAGGCTGGGGTGGGGAAGGGGCGGGGTGGAAGGGGCTTAGAGGTTTTTGTAAATGTGAAAAGGGCAATTGATGTCAAATATGTCAATACATAAAGGTACCATTCAGTAATATTGCCCACAGACTTCTAAAACATACTTTACCATATGCTTAGATAATAACTTCCATTTAATTTAGTTTATTTCATAGGAACTATTTTATAGGGACTATTTATTATGCCAATGCACAAAAAAAGCTTACTCTAAACCAACAGATTATGATTCCTTTACCAGAAGTGTAACACTAAATAAGGGTGTACTACAATCTATATTATTTCTCTGTCGTTAAAATTGCCAAAAAAAAAATTTTAGTTTTGTCAAATTCATGTTCAGCGTGCTATATTAGACCACAATGTCCAAAGTTTTTCTACTGATTTTAGAAAATTGTTGTTGCAATTGAGTCTAACATTTTTAGTTAGGTCATTTTTACAGACAGGCAGTTTACCTAACCGTGGTTCCATGGAAGAACCTGGTAGTACAGTATTCTTTAAGAAAAGAAACTGCTAAATTCTCACATTAAGAGATAATGGTGGGTAGCATTGCTCAAACTATGACCCTTCATCTATGGGACAATGATTTCAAGTCAGTGACCATGGAGCTCTAGTCACGGGACAATGTTACAAAATTTCCTATATTTTGACCTTATGTATACTAAACTTTGATTCATATTTCTTGATTTGTCATATCCAAACCTAGGTGAAATGTGCATATTGCCACAGAACTACTAGCTTTCAAACAAATTAGGTTATGAATCAGATCAAAACAGTTTGTCCAAGATGATGGGTCCTTGATTTTATAGAAATTGTTACATCACAAAATCTTGAGCAATCATCACAAAACTTGGACAGGACAGGTATTGCTAGAAGATCTTTGTCAGGGATTATGAAATAACTGTGGAGCTGCCTTGGTGCAGTGGTAGCATGTTCTTCTTGGGTTCGATCCCTACCACTACCCAAGTGTCCTTCGGCAACTCTCTCTTTTTGAGGTTGATTCAATCCGGAATAGATAGCGATTAATATATACATTGTAAGAATTTGTTTCGCAATCGAGAGTAAATAAATAAGTATAAAAAAAGGATAAATATTTAATCATATAAATATTTAATCATAAAACATGCAGGTTGATTATGTATTATACAACAAACGGATACATTCTCCATAATGGTCTTGTTGTCTTGCAAGTTCCTGTTATTTAAAGCCCTATTATATAGCTGCTCAGTTTCAGATATTTATAAATAGATCATAAATTTTAAAAATAGAATAAAAACAATGTTGACATATACATTTATTCTTGATTTTGTCGCTAATCTTTTCAAGGAAACATCTGACATCGCTTCTTATCTTTTTTGCTTGTAAGATATCTTTCTTGTTACAGGTAAGTTTACATCTAAATTTAAGTGCTTATATATAAGACTTTAACAGTCAAATAAAGTTCAGTCAGTATTAACCCTAAATTCTATTGCACATAGTAGCGTGCTAGAATACATAACTCAAATTTCAAAATATGAAACTATCATAAATCAGGAATTTAAAATATTGCATGTTTCAACAGTCATAACAAGAAATTGATATGCCTCAACCATTGATCCAAGACTTACGTTTTACAATATTACATTTCCTTAGAATAATAATCAAATTTACACAATTCAATAACCTCAAAGACATTATTTCAAAAGCTTTTTGGCAATATGTAGAGATGATACGATTAATAACAAAACATATTTGAAAATGACAGGTACTTTGATACATTGAAGCACAGGTGCACTGTAATATTAGCAAGGTGTGAAGATATTATTTATGTCTGCTGATAATTATCAAATTGGTTCACTGAGTTCTGGCATTATAATATATCATTTTCCATAATTGTTCAAGTTTATTATAAAGATCTTACATACATTTTTTCATACTTGAAATGTTTTATCTTTTTTATAAGTGCATATTTTGAAAGGGTCTTCTATTTCCCTGTCAGCATAATAGTCAAAGGTATAAATTCAATCAGATAATTCTAGTGAAAAGGAAATCAACACATAGTAAACATATTTTTAAGCACTTTGAAGCAATCACAATTTGTCTAATGTTGACTTAATGTGGACTTATGCATTTTAGCCGTTATATTTAAGAGTTAAATTTACATGCAGGCGAAAGGACCTTAGAGTTTAATCCAACATCTGAAGCAGCTATAAAGGGTGTCAGAGTCCTTAGAGTGATTTGTGTCTCTAACTGATCGGACCATTACACTTTCCTATAGCACTCTCAGTGCTTTGATTTTAACCTTCTTAGGTTGGTCAGATAAGGAGTTTTAAGTGAATTAGGCAGAAATGGGTCATTAAAACATGTAGACTAGGAAATAAAATAATTAAGATAGTTTTAGGCCAGTGAAAATTGGGTCCAAAATGTTATTGGACTCATCCATTAAAGAAGGAAAAAACAACAACATGCTGGTATATTGTTGCACATTGAAAATGCAACTGAATTTGGTACCAGTATTTTCTGCTAACTGCATTTTGGTGCTTATTAAGAGGGGGAAACAAATAGCTGTTCATTTGTATTATAAATAATGCAACATTAGTTTGTTTTGGTAACAGTTTTGTTTTATTAAGAGTCAGTGGGTTGTGTGAATTTATTGCCAAAATGATAATAGATTTGAATTCAGCCTCTCGAAACTGATTGATGTTTGATGCCTTTACAGTGTAATTTTGTGCATTTATGGGCTATTACCCTGGCAGAACATCAAAGGGCACATATCAGTTGACTTTTCCACTGAAATATTTTACTGTTTGTTTTATTATGGAATAATAGCAGTGTAAGTTGAGCCCATGTCTCCAGGGTGCTCTATGTGCAGAGTGCACTTTTACCCATATTTGAATCGTTACACTGTTTTTTTATGAGCCAGGAGCCAACATATTTCTCTTAAATAGATGTTGTTAAGATTTGATGAGTTTTCACTTTGTCCTCTTAACCAACAGTTAATTAAAATTATTGTCCAGAATTTTGAACCTGGGGAAGTCAGCTGATTTATAATATATCTCACCTCCGTGGACAGGTCGTCTTGCTAAGTTTGGGTTCTGGCTAAGGAATGACTGAGCCTCTTTATCTGAGATCAAGAAGAGGATTGAGTGAGTTTCCTGATGAAGAATGAACTGGATAGATAGGTACCTTTTGGCCTGTAAATACAGTAAACTCCGTATAAACTGACTCCTGATAATATGAAATTCTGGATAATTAACTAAGGAACACATTGTCTCAGGGCTTGATTTTTTTCTTCGTCTTTTTCAAATGTGCAGATGCTATATGAATGTAACGTTCTCCGGATTAAAGTAACAAACTTAAAAGTGGTGTCAATGAGTTTGTTATATACAGACTTTACCATAGCAGTGAAATATACAGGGTTAAAACAGACTTTAAACTTAATCAGAATTACTGAAAAAACAGTGAGCTTAGATTCAGGGTTTGTTTAACTGGCATCATCGTTAAAAACCTTTAAACTGGTAGGTACACAGCACAGTAACAACCCAGCATGCGGCACAGCGCGATTTAAAGAGCTGATTTTTTGCCTTTCACTCTCTACTAATGGCCTTTCCTTTACAAATCCAGTCTGGCATAGCTGATATGCATGTAACCTGGTGATTGACATACTGCGGCAAAAATAATGCACTTGTTGCAGGAGAAACTATTCTTAACTACTTAACCAGACCTTACCCTGTAGGCATAATTGTATCATAAGATTCCATAGCATGCAAAAAACATGCCTATTAACACGTACCTTCCCACTTTTTCGGCTGTGCGAAAATGTAAGTGTGAATTTTGAAAATGCACGGCTTTGCAATCATGTTATGGAGCCAGTAATCTTCGATTTTAAAGCATTATATCTTTACGTAGTTTTTTAAGTATTATTAAGTTAAATAGTTCTATACTTTTTAAAGAGGTTGTAAAACCATTTTTGTTCTATCAACTCTTTGATTGTTATATTCAAGACATATTTTTCAGTACATTAATTTTGATGAGGATAACTTTGGCTATAAATCCAGAGCACATAATAGAAATTGTTGTTCCAGTTTTGAATTGATTGATTGATCCATTTGTATACCTTGATTGACTCATTGACTAAATCGAGGTCAGTTTTTTTCCTCTTTACTTTCCCTACATAATTTAAACTTTTTTTGTTTAAACAGACAGTCACTAATCAGTGCCCAAGAATGTCATTAATAATTTAACCATAACAAAGGATCAGTTTTTAAGTAGAGTTGGATTCACATATCAGGGTATCCAGGTAGATAATTTGAGAGAAAGGAACATAACTTGGGTAAAACGTTTCACCTGACTAATCTAGGTCATCTGAGGTCATGACAGATGAAATATTCCGAAGTTATGTTTTATATAGATATACAGTATAACCTCCCAGAGCGACAGTGCCCTAGAGCAATAACCTCCCTTAAAAGACACACATGAAGGAATCGAAATCTCCAGAACAACTGTGACCTCTGTACAACAAACAAGTATTAGTGTTCCCAAGGGTGTTCACTCCGGAGAGGTTAAATTGCACTGTACCATAATGAATAAAAGTGTGAAGTTTATTACTTCGTTTTGTAATTTCAACCTATCTGTTACAAAAGAAATATGCTCTGATACTTGCTCTATTGTCATACTTGCTCCATTGTAATACTTGCTGTATTGTCATACTTGCTCCACTGTCATACTTGCAATATTGTCATTCTTGCTCCATTGTAATACGTGCTGTATTGTCATTCTTGATCTATTGTCATACTTGCTCTATTGGCATACGTGCTCTATTGTCATTCTTGCTCTATTGTCATACTTGCTCTAATTGTCATACTTGCTCTTTTGTCATTCTTGCTCTATTGTCATACTTGCTCTAATTGTCATACGCGCTCTATTGTCATACTTGCTGTATTGTCATACTTGCTCCATTGTAATACTTGCTGTATTGTCATACTTGCTCTAATTGTCATACGTGCTCTATTGTCATACTTGCTCGATTGTCATACTTGTCCATTGTCATACTTGCTGTATTGTCATACTTGCTCTATTGTCATGCTTGCTGTATTGTAATACTTGCTCTATTGTCATACTTGGTCTAATTGTAATACGTGCTCTTTTATCATACTTGCTGTATTGTCATACTTGCTGTATTGTCATACTTGCTCTATTGTCATACTTGGTCTAATTGTAATACGTGCTTTTTTATCATACTTGCTGTATTGTCATACTTGCTGTATTGTCATACTTGCTCTATTGTCATACTTTCTGTATTGTCATACTTGCTCTATTGTCATACTTGGTCTAATTGTAATACGTGCTCTTTTGTCATACTTGCTGTATTGTCATACTTGCTGTATTGTCATACTTGCCACATTGTCATACTTGCTCCATTGACATACTTGCTGTATTGTCATACTTGCTCCATTGTCATACTTGCTGTATTGTCATACTTCCTCCATTGTCATACTTGCTGTATTGTCATACTTGCCACATTGTCATACTTGCTGTATTGTCATACTTGCTCCATTGTCATTACTTGCTGTATTGTCATACTTGCTGTATTGTCATACTTGTTCCATTGTAATACTTGCTGTATTGTAATACTTAGTCTTATTGTAATACATGCTCTATTGTCATACTTGCTGTATTGTCATACTTGCTCCATTGTCATACTTGTTCTATTGTCATACTTGCTCTATTGTCATACGTGCTCTATTATCATTCTTGTTCTATTGTCATACGTGCTGTATTGTCATACTTGCTCTATTGTCATACTTGGTCTATTGTCATACTTGCTCTATTGTCATTTTTGGTCTATTGTCATACTTGCTGTATTGTCATACTTGCTCTATTGTCATACTTGGTCTAATTGTCATACTTGGTCTATTGTCATACGTGCTCTATTGTCATACTTGCTCCATTGTCATACTTGCTCTATTGTCATACTTGCTTTATTGTCATACTTGCTCCATTGTAATACATGCTCTATTGTCATACTTGCTCCATTGTCATACTTGCTCTATTGTCATACTTGCTTTATTGTCATACTTGCTCCGTTGTAATACGTGCTGTATTGTCATACTTGCTCTATTGTCATACTTGGTCTAATTGTCATACTTGGTCTATTGTCATACGTGCTCTATTGTCATACTTGCTCCATTGTCATACTTGCTCTATTGTCATACTTGCTTTATTGTCATACTTGCTCCATTGTAATACATGCTCTATTGTCATACTTGCTCCATTGTCATACTTGCTCTATTGTCATACTTGCTTTATTGTCATACTTGCTCCGTTGTAATACGTGCTCTATTGTCATTCTTGCTCCGTTGTAATACGTGCTGTATTGTCATTCTTGATCTATTGTCATACTTGCTGTATTGGCATACGTGCTCTATTGTCATTCTTGCTGTATTGTCATACTTGCTCTAATTGTCATACTTGCTCTAATTGTCATACGCGCTCTATTGTCACACTTGCTGTATTGTCATACTTGCTCCATTGTCATACTTGCTGTATTGTCATACTTGCTCTAATTGTCATACTTGCTCTATTGTCATACTTGCTGTATTGTCATACTTGTTCCATTGTAATACTTGCTGTATTGTCGTACTTAGTCTTATTGTAATACATGCTCTATTGTCATACTTGCTGTATTGTCATACTTGCTCCATTGTCATACTTGTTCTATTGTCATACTTGCTCTATTGTCATACGTGCTCTATTATCATTCTTGCTCTATTGTCATACGTGCTCTATTGTCATACTTGCTCTATTGTCATACTTGGTCTATTGTCATACGTGCTCTATTGTCATACTTGCTCTATTGTCATTCTTGCTGTATTGTCATATTTGCTCAATTGTCATACTTGCTCCATTGTCATACTTGCTGTATTGTCATACTTGCTGTATTGTCATACTTGTTCCATTATAATACTTGCTGTATTGTCATACTTAGTCTTATTGTAATACATGCTCTATTGTCATACTTGCTGTATGGTCATACTTGCTCCATTGTCATACTTGTTCTATTGTCATACTTGCTCTATTGTCATACGTGCTCTATTATCATTCTTGCTCTATTGTCATACGTGCTCTATTGTCATACTTGCTCTATTGTCATACTTGCTCTATTGTCATACTTGGTCTATTGTCATACTTGCTCTATTGTCATACTTGCTCTATTGTCATTCTTGTTCTATTGTCATACTTGCTGTATTGTCATACTTGCTCTATTGTCATTCTTGTTCCATTGTAATACTTGCTGTATTGTCATACTTAGTCTTATTGTAATACATGCTCTATTGTCATACTTGCTCTATTGTCATACTTGCTCTATTATCATTCTTGTTCTATTGTCATACTTGCTCTATTGTCATACTTGCTCTATTGTCATACTTGCTTTATTGTCATACTTGCTTTATTGTCATACTTGCTCTAATTGTCATACTTGGTCTATTGTCATACGTGCTCTATTGTCATACTTGCTCTATTGTCATACTTGCTCTATTGTCATACTTGGTCTATTGTCATACTTGCTCTATTGTCATACTTGCTCTATTGTCATGCTTGCTCTATTGTCATACTTGGTCTAATTGTCATACTTGGTCTATTGTCATACTTGCTCTATTGTCATACTTGTCCATTGTCATACTTGGTCTATTGTCATACTTGGTCTATTGTCATACTTGCTCTATTGTCATACTTGTCCATTGTCATACTTGGTCTATTGTCATACTTGCTCTATTGTCATACTTGTCCATTGTCATACTTGCTGTATTGTCATACTTGTCCATTGTCATACTTGCTCCATTGTCATACGTGCTCTATTGTCATACTTGCTCTATTGTCATTCTTGCTGTATTGTCATACTTGCTCCATTGTCATACGTGCTCTATTGTCATACTTGCTCTATTGTCATACTTGTCCATTGTCATTCTTGCTGTATTGTCATACGTGCTGTATTGTCATACTTGCTCAATTGTCATACTTGCTCCATTGTCATACTTGCTCCATTGTCATACGTGCTCTATTGTCATACTTGCTCTATTGTCATTCTTGCTGTATTGTCATATTTGCTCAATTGTCATACTTGCTCCATTGTCATACTTGTTCTATTGTCATACTTGCTCTATTGTCATACGTGCTCTATTATCATTCTTGCTCTATTGTCATACATGCTCTATTGTCATACTTGCTCTATTGTCATACTTGCTCTATTGTCATACTTGCTCTATTGTCATACTTTTAAGAGTGACCCTTAGGGGAGACTTTCTAATTATTATGGTTTGAACCCTAATACATTTAATGCATGGCTTTATATATCATACCGTGAAAATAATGTATTACTATAAGAAACATTCCTCGTTTTTATAATGTTTTTTAAAAGAAAAAAGAGAGAAATGTGATTATTGTGTTCTTTTTTTTTACAAACAAAACTGCCCGCCGAGAAGAAATGCTGACGGCACTTATTGCCACCTCCGTGAATAGAGTCACATGTATCTGACATATGTATACATATTGACACTTATCATAAACATGATATGATGTGCACAGAAACTTTATACAAGAAACTGTTAAATTGTCGACAGGAATCCTTTCTTTGTTAAAATTTTGCTTAGGTCTAGTTACAGAAAATAGTGCAGAATTTCAGTAACTATGTAATATATAGAATGAATAATAATTTTCGTCTGATATATGACCCGTCTGCATCTGACATGCAGAAGTGATGTAGACCCTGATTTTGCGGGCATTGTAAATTGTGAAAAGTAGATGAAATATTATAGGTTTCATATCCCGTAATTTAGCCATCAATTGTGTGGGGTATAGTCTGTTTATCATGCCCAAAACTGCGCACAACATCATGTAAAATACAACTTAGATTAATTGCTCTCGAGACTCATTCCAGATGGAATCAACCTCAAAGAGAGAGAGGCAATGTGGAATTATTTGTGTCTTGCCTAAGGACACTATACCAACATGGCTATGTAAGGGATCGAAACCGGGATCTCATTTTCACATGAGAAGGAATAAAAATAGCAGAGATTTAGGAGTCAATTTCACATCCTTAGTACATGCAGATTCTTTGTAACTGACTGTAGTTATTGCAAGCATCTAACGTTGCCGTTTAATGTGGCAGCCTTCCGCTAGTCAATAAAAATTGGGTAAAAAACATAAGTTGTCTGTGGATAATGGTTGTGCCTGTTCGTTTAAAGTATGTTTAGTATTGTCTATTGCATAATAGTTGTTACCATATTTATTCCATTAAACAAGTTTGCTTGACAGGGAACTCTGGGCTGTAGAAATGTTTTTGCCACTTTCATGCAAAAGAATCATGGACGATTGGTGTAAAATTTCTGCGTATTTTAGTCTCTTGGATAACAATATTCTGGAACAACTGTAAAATGCATTTTTATCAAGTTAGAAAATCAGATCAAAGGGACGTAATGTAAAATCTATCACCGAGGTAAAAAAAATTACATAAAAGGGAGGTAATCAACAATATGTCGAGACAATCAAATCACAGTGAGGTAACCAGAGTCATTTCCCATGGTTAAGCCATTTAAATAAAAGAGAAGATATCAGGAAAAAAATTAGCTTGGTTAAGACATTAAAATTAATTTAAGAAAGGTTAATTGAGAAATATGATAATTAAAGGGAGGTAATTAGGAATACTTCTCTTCATTTAAACATTCAAATTAAAGGGAGAGAATTAGGAAATGAAATTGTTCCTTTCATCAATTTTCAGCCGTTTACAATTTTCATAGACTATAACTCTGTACCAACTCTTACACCCTTTCTTCCTTATTGATGAGACAGTTGAACTATTTAATGTAATGAATGATGTGGAACACGGTTATTTGCAAACAAAAAAGTAACAGCAGTTTTTTACATATCCCGAAGGACATTCCAGTGTGTACTGGAATGACTGATAAAATAAAGTGTTTTTTAATTTGTTTAACCTCAGCTTTGTGTAGAATTTTTTTTCAGAATTTCCACATGACGTTCACTGAATTAGTTTTGTAGATCGATTAGATTTTGACAAGGACGTTTTTGACATGCAAACAACTACACCCCAGCTGTCTGTTGAAATACTTTCCGGGATAGTTTGCTTGCTAAAATTTTCCCCCAAGAATGTGATGAAGTGCGTTTATGACGCATATGGTTTCATTTTTAATTACGTTTCTGCAATAAAGAATGAAGAACGTTTGCATGTTCTTCAAAATGCATGCACTGTGTGTGGAATGTAATTTGTTTCTTTAGATAAAACAGATCATTGACTGATAATATGCAGTAGGATCGAAAAAACGGTCAATATGGGGGTTAATTGTCAATAGACGCAAATGTCTTGTCTATGAATGGTTACATATAAACAACAATTATGATTGTTCTAAATGTTGTGGTTATTTAGTATAATGAAGAGTTTAGATGCATAAATTTTTGTCACTTACAATTTTGTGGGGTCATTAAAATTAATTTTCAGTTTTTAAGTGAATGCGGTGTGTTAGGGTACCTGTTTGTGTTTAGAATATCATTGGGCAATAAATGTTTTAAGTTAGATTGATGTCATTCCCAAGTGGCCATTTCTAAAGTCAAAGCAGTTAATTAACACTATTTATTGTAGTATATATATAAGTTAATTAACACTAACTATTGTAGGATTCCACTCTTGTAATTAGTTTAAACATTATTTATTTGTATATCAAAGCATGAACAAATACAATTCATATATAAACAGCATCCAGGATTGAGAAGAAAGCTGTACAGCTTATATGAATCTCTTGTAATTGTAATATCTTATGTTAGTCAATTATCCGAGATTTACATGTAAAATATGTAAATTAAAATACATCAAATTTTCTTATTCCTATGTTGGTTTGGTGGGGCGGAGAGGGTGGCTTCGGGTGGGCAAGGGGAAGGGGCGCTATGATGGACTTCACATCACAGCTCGCCTTTGAAGGTCCTTTATTTAATAATTGCCCTTTTCTGGCAATTTTCACAGCAGATATGGAGTAAAACAGATTTCTAGGCACATTTCCATATTTACAGGAATTAGTACTTTCAGTTTGCATGTGCTGTATGAAACAATGGCACAATAAAAATGAATGGTTCTGTTAGTTTTTGCTTTGTATCAAACAAAATTGAAATTCATTTTTTTGTTTCTTTTCAGGCAAAGTGCTGGCACTTGCCCATCACACGTTGAACAGTACAAGTTCAAAACTCACAGACTGGTACTCCGTACCTATGACAGAACATAGACTGTCTCTCCACAATCTGTTTAACGATATTGAAGACTTTGTTAAACTTAAACATGTGATAATTAAAAACAGTGTTTCCACATTCTTCGATTCTCTGTTTCCTGTGATCTTTAAAAATGTGATTTACAAAAGTCCTACCGAGTCGTGGACGCATCATTATCATCATTGCCTCGAGAAGCACCGGCAGGATATTCGCCCGCAAGTTTTCGGAAAGTATCCCGACAATATCGCAGAAAAATTAAACAGTGGGTTGGCTTTGGCTAGGTCCTACCTTGAAGCATTGAATATCGTTACGGAAACAATTAACACAACAGACAATCTTTTATTCGAAGATGAATGTAAGCATGCAGTGACTCGGATGCAGTATTGTAAGCATTGCCGTGGATTTGTGGATGTTAAACCTTGTAAAGGATTCTGCTTAGACGTGATGCGTGGATGTTTATCGAAACTAGGTGAAATCGGACCAGAGTGGAATGATATTATAACAGCAGTTGAAGGATTAGTTAGAGAAATGAGTGAACAAAGTCTGGATGAAGTATTTAAAGGACTTGCTGCTGGAATTACTGATGCAATAATGAATGCGATGGTTACAGCGCCAGACTTCTACGAAAATGTAAGTACCGCTTGTTTGTATGGTAAATGTTTTAAACCATGCCATCTGTCATTTGTTTCATTGCTCTTTCCCCGGCTTGAATCCTTAATATCTGTCTGATGGTCTTTAAGGAACGGATAAAAGAACTTTCGAAATTCCTAAATAGGTTATAAAAAATGGTGTTTCCACTTTCTTCGATTCTCTGTTTATTGTGATCTTTAAAAATGTGATTTACAGAAGTCCTACCGAGTTGTGGCCGGTGGTAGAGTAGAGAGTTCAATCTTCATTTTAGCCAACATCATAGTTACTGGAATATTTCCCAGCGTTTACAGGCATTTAATCTGAGGGCTGATCTACCCTATAATATGCAAGTTAATGTATTCAGTCTATGCCTGCATTATTATATCCAGAGATATTTCCTCTACCCATAGCCCTTGTTATTCAAGTTACATTTCTATTTTATTCATTCATAAAATTTATTAAAATTTTATAAAAGATTGTATCATAAGATTTTGAGACTGTTTTGATAGATTTATAGCATATTTTGGCGACAATATCTTGTGTGTTGTTTGCTTTAAGACATGATAAAAGCCTGGCCATGGCCCTGTTTTCTTAAGACGAAAGTTTTTTCTGACATATTTACGATGAATTACATTGCCTGTTATTCGCAGGTTTTTCTAGATTAACTTCATTCATAAAAGGAATGAACGTCAAGTTGATACTTACTTTTTTAACTGCGTGAATACGAAAACTGCACATGAAGTCTAGTCATACAATTAGGCTACGTAATTTTGTCAACATCATATTAGTGTTATATTTAGACTATAAAAAGGGCAGGGGTGTCTGCAAAAAAAGGCCAAAAAGCCTTGGGTTTTGGACAGGGCACTTTTTGTGTCCTATAGAATTTAAATATTGTTCTATTTTTAGAAATGATGCAACTTAAAGCTTTATATAATGAGTGCTTCCTCAGTTATTTCAATAGATTTCAATACTAATCTGTTCTATAGTGTATACATTTTACAAAAGGGGCAGCAGGGAGGCCTTAAACTTAAAAGGGCAGCAGCTTTAGATTTATAGCGGTTATATTAATTATACTACAATAGAATTTGCAAACAAACTGAAATGGTTGCTCTCTGCAGAGCATTTTAAGTGCATGCATAAAGGTGCCTGCATGTCCAAGTTAAAACGATCTTTCATCCTGAAAATCCAAATGAAAGTTGACTTCATGATATATAGGCAAGTATTGTCAAGTAAATTGTATTAGCTTTTACTTTAAAGCCTTATGCTAAATGCTCAACTGCCATTGACTTCTGAAGACATAATGATGCCAAATTGACTTTCTAGATGTTGCGGATGCTGTATTTAGAAATTTCCAGAGTATTTTCAAGACAAAAGAGCCATTTTAATTCTGTTAGTTGTGCATCTTCTTTTTTCCTTTTATAGATATACTGCAGATTATGGTATAATGTTTAAGTTATAGAACGAAATGTTTCTCTGGAGCTTTATTAAAGGACATCCCTCATCCAACTTAATTTCTGGCAAAAAAAAAGATTTTGTGAACAGTCCAACCTCCCCATACGACACCGCCCTAGAGCAACAACCTCCCTTAAATAGACACACATATTCTTGTGGGTCATGGATCAGCACTGATTATGGCAGGGCATTTTTACCTTATATATCAGAGGCTGGTATAGGGTCTCTTCCTCAACTAAAAGTTTGTTAAAATCATGCAGTTTTTCCCAAAATGAGACTTTACACCAGGTTTTTTGGTTACCCTTTAGACATTATTATCATGCTAAAATTTCCCCCAAAATTTAGGGGTAAGGGCGCTTGAATTCCTCAAACTTGAAAAGAATGCTCTGCACGTAGACAGAGTCATTTGCTGTTGGCTGGTGTAGTTTAGGGTTATAATATAAAATGCTGTCTTAAATACAACCTTGGCCCTAACTGCCTTCAACAGGCTGTGAAATTCAAGTACCGAAAAAGTGAAACTGAATACAACCACTGCATGACTTTTGAATAATTGTTATTCAAAGATTTTTGCCATATCATATTTATGAGAAAATACATGCTTGGAATGATAGGAATTACTTGATAGGTCGAGTTGAAGAAAAAAAGAGGCGCCTATATAAAATCAAAAGGAACTTGCAATGAAGACGCTCATGTACACAAACCATTCCTTGGTCAAGTGGTTAAAAGGTTGACTTGAAATCCCTGAACCCTCATAGGTTGAGGGCCATGGGTTCGAGCCCTGCTACTGACCAGTCTCTTTAGGAAGTTGGTAGTTTCTTTTAGGATTTATACGGTCTGATGGTTACGGTAAAGACTTCCCGTCTGTTAAAATGACCAAAATATTGTTGGAACTGGCATTTACGTTCATACAATAACAGTACATAAATTGTTCAAATGGGTGCTTACTGAAAATTCATCGGCTAAATAGCAAACACTGCCGATCATGGTCAGTCTGCACTCAGGTCTCAAAATCAGAACTTCTTGCAGCTTACGGCTAAATTTAATCTAATTCTAACATACTCTGCCTATCATAATTTGTTTATCATTATACAACATGAGCTGCAAACATGTCATAAATGATTCTTTTCAAACAATTAGAAATTCATGGCAATGTGTAATGAATGGGATAATTAATGCCGATGAATGAAAACTTGTGTGCGGCAATAACTTACAAACAAAAAGTAACTTTTTTATTTGATAATTACCATACTGCTCGTTTTGGGTTTTAATTAGCGATTAATTTTAGATTTTAAACAAGTTGATTTTGATTTTGGGGGGGGGGGGGGGGGGCGGGGGTTTTTGACAAAGGGGCAATTAACCATGACATCGTTTAATTGAAAGAAATAACTTGGACAGTGCTTAAACGGATCTCGACTGCCCGTCCTTTATTTGTTTGCTAAAATTAAAAATAAAAGTAACACATCAGTATATCATTGATGAAGCATTATGGTGCATCGAAATGACTTTCGCACTTTTGAAAGTTTTTACAGGTTTTACTGTTTTAAGCTCAATTATCTAAAAAGGTTAGACACACCTGTCCTGATATCGCATTCAAGTAAGTAAGGAAACAACTGACACCTATTTAATGATAAATACAGTTGTGCAAGAAATGAGCTAATCGGATACAGTATAACACGATTGCGGAACTCATTTCGAAAGCTGACTAAATTTTCGCTGATTCTAAAGTTCGCGATTTTCACGCTGGGGGGGGGGATAAAGTGACAGGGGGGGATTAAAAAAAAAAGGTATATTACACTGCATTAATAACTTATAGAAATGGTACTTAAGTTTTTATTTCAAGACCGAATTATTTTGCATTTATTTTAGTGCTCGCATAGCATCAAGAATAACCTCCCTTGTCTTGATCTAAATTAATGTTTAAACTTTATCTGACTATTCTTTTTAGTTTGAAATTAATGTTTATAGAAAATAACTTAGTGAGTTTCATCTACATTTGTATAATCTGCTTATAATAATGAGCAAAGCCCATGCGTTGAAGATTTAAAAGAAATGTCTATGTTAAATTTTAGCTTTCAAGTGATGGATCCAATGTATTGTTAAAAATTGTTTTTAGCAGCTGTGAACAATTGCAATAAACATGATAAACAAGAATAACTTAGAAATAGATAGACCAGATTTGTTTATAAGATTATCTTGAAGACATAATTATATACAATTTAAAGATATAACAAAGTAAGTGCTTAACTCATGGAGCTCATATTTTTGGAAAGTGATGACTGCTTTAAAAAATGTGCTATCAAATAGTTTGAAGAAAAATTAGCTTGTCTGCCATAGCTACAAAAGGATAAATCAAAATCCTCCAAATGTAAACCAGTCCATGCCTCTCTCATCAAAACCCTCCAAATGTAAACCCCGCCCTTTCGTCAAAATCCTCCAGAGTAAACCATTCCAGCCTCTCTCAAAAACCCTCCAAATGTAAACCAGTCCATGCCTCTCTCGTCAAAACCCTCCAGATGTAAACCAGTCCATGCCTCTCTCAACAAAATCCTCCAGATGTAAACCAGTCCATGCCTCTCTCATCAAAATCCTCCAGATGTAAACCAGTCCATGCCTCTCTCGTCAAAACCCTCCGGATGTAAACCATTCCATGCCTCTCTCATCAAAACCCTCCAGATGTAAACCAGTCCATGCCTCTCTCATCAAAATCCTCCAGATGTAAACCAGTCCATGCCTCTCGTCAAAATCCTCCAGATGTAAACCATTCCATGCCTCTCCATCAAAATCCTCCAGATGTAAACAAGTCCAGCCCTCTAATAAAACACGGGGGGGTAAACCTTTCCCTGCCTCTCTCATCAAAACCCTCAGCAGAAAGCAGTCATCTCAAGCCAATCCTCAGTATAAACCAGTCCGCCTGTCAAAACCCCCCAAATGTAACCATCCATGATCCAGGACAAAACCCAGTACCATCCATGCCTCTCTCGTCAAAACCCCCAAATGTAAACCAGTCCAGCCTCTCTGTCAAAATCCCAGATGTAAACCAGTCCATGCCTCTCTGCCACCCCGTGTAAACCATCCGCCTTTTTCTTTGTAAATCCTCCAGTGTAAACCGTCCGCCTCTCTCATCAAAATCCTCCAGATGTAAACCAGTCCGCCTCTCTCCTCAAAACCTCCAGGTAACCAGTCCACCCCCCCCCGGGGGGGGGGAGGGGGGCGGGGCCTTTTTTTAAAAATCCTCCAGATGTAAACCTTTCCATGCCTCTCATTATGTAGCAAGAATGGCACTCAAGTCATTGTATAACTAGCAAATATAACACCAATCAGGACAAATTGTTTGATTTGTCCTCTGTAAAATGAAAAAATATTGTTTGTCTATTAGAATAGGCACAGAATTTATTTGGACAGCTAACTCTGAAAAAAAAACACCGTGCAGGTTCCAAGTACTTTCAGTCCTTTGATTTTGATGTACAATGTCATGTTTTTGTACTTCTATCAATCTTGAGGTACATTACTGGGGTCGTATTCCAGTAGCATCTTAAGTGATTTCTTTAGTATTTTAACTTAAGTCCAAAATTTTTAATCATCATTATTCTCTCAAAAGTGATCGATTGTGTGGAATTTCATCATCATTATAGAAAATGGTCATGGAAGATTTAAGAAATGTTCAACATTCTGCAATGCACATTCTCTTTTTTAAGTTATCTTCTTAAGGAAATTGTTAATTTTAAGGAAAATCTTAAGATTTGACTTAAGATGCATCTGGAATATGACCCCAGATTACCCATTTTCAAAATATTAGCAATGGTTTATTGGGCTTATTGTCTTTAAATATTGACTTTGTTACCAAATTGTCATGGTTAAGTAGAAGAAGTTACAGTGGCAGAGTTATTGCCCTTGATTAAATTGAAAATACTTAATATGTTTATTGAAAGTTGCTTAATTAAGCTCTAAATCAAATATGTGATAAGCTTGACCATCATAGGTGTTGTCTATGTTATAGCGATTAACATAGGCTGGAAGAACTTGTATTGCAATCTTACTAATTCTGATCTATCTTTTTTAAAATCATTCTTGTTTATTCTTATGTGTGGGCCTAGATTATAGCTCAGTGGTTAGGGCATTCAGCTCCGGAATGGGAGGTCCCTGGTTTATATCCCAGGTCGAGTTGTAAGGCCTCTGAGATCCATTGTTCGTTTGCATGAAATGGCGGGGGGTTTTGGTTGATTTGACTAGTACAAGGTGTATCCTTTGGCAAAGACACTGATGCCACACGTGCCTCAAGTCCACCCAGCTGTAAATGTCTGGCAGTGATGAAAAACTCGCTGCCTCTCTCTCAGGAGCGTGATGACATATGGAATGAGTGTTCGAGAGGGTTTCAATAAACTACCGAGCTTTCTTCGTGATCGAACTAAAATAGATTTGTAAAAACTAATCTTACTAAAGCAAATTAGTATAAACATGTTATGCTGTAAGGTTTTCACTTTGAATCTTAATGTTAAATACTCCTCTCTGATATCACTATCTATGGCCTTACCATTATAAAAATATAAATGATAGCGGCAATATGACCGTAGGTGGTAGAGATTATTTTCATTGGTTCCCAATTCATACCAGGAGAAAGTGGTAGTAGGTCATGGAAGACAAATATTGACACAGCTCTTGGCCGGACATTAGTTATATGATAACCTGACAGACAGACTGCGATTTATTTGATCCTTAAATACACAGTGATACTCTCTGATGGTAACAGTAAAGTCCTAAGTGTAATATAGCAAAGTGCCCACAGTGATAGTTAAGAATTTATAGATTTTTTTGTGCTAGTATCCAGGCTAGACTGTCGTAAAAGGTTTTACTGCTGTTTTCATTATAAAATTACGCAAGCACTGTTGAAGGCCAGTTTATTTGGAAATTGTCTTCAGTGATAAGAATAATTATATAGATTTTTTGTGCTAGTATACAGGCTATACTGTAGTAAATGGTTGTACTATGTTTTCAAAATGATACAATTGTAACCAAGTACATGGTTAGAATGTATAGATTTTGCTGTTGGTATTTAGGTTATACTGTAGTAACTTTTTTCAAATTATATGATTAACTTATTATGTGCAAAATTAATCATGAAAGTGAAACAGTCGTCATTAAACTTAGATATGTTATAAATACAGTCTAGTCTTTCTGACAAGGGAGGTAATCAGCTGCATTCATGAGCAAGTTGAAGGGAATTTTACCGAGTAATCCAACAAATATTTATACAGTTTCTGAATTTTACATCGAAAACTTTTTGCCTAACTTTGCTAATTCTTTTGGATGAAATGTTTGAATGAAAAAAAAAAGTTCTATGAAAGATGTGTTTTCAAGTCTATCTGAAATTAGATAAAAAATAATAATTTTCTTAATAAATACTACATGAATAAAAGTTCAGTAGTTACTACATCTGACGATAGTTTTTTTTGCCTAATATATACAATTGCAGTGAGTGCAGAGATTGAACTGTTTTTCCGAACCTAACGGAAATTGTGCATTCGCTGGAAATGCTTTCATTCTTAGCCAGCAATCATCCACTCTGGCGCCCAAAAAATCATGACGGAATTCATCTCAGCAGTGCTTCTAACCCTATAGAGGGTTTAAATCAATATTTCTGTAAATGCAAGATGAATTGAGAAAGTTTACAAACTGTTAAAATTTTCGATGGAAAGGAACATTAGTGTCAAGAAAACAGATCCGTGCATCCATTGCTGTCACCTGCGTGCCATTTCTCCCCGAAATTATGTACATTTTGAGACGTTTTATTTCAGTCGCTGAGTGAAATGCTTTTAGACCACTTGCAGACTTGTAAGATGTGATTTTTTAAAATGTAATATTTCCATTTGAAAAGTAAAAATTATGAGAATTTCATAGTTGTACTTGATAGGAAAGAAGAAAGAATGTACTGACTAGGGTTAATACAGCTATATGTTTCAGCAACAAAGTTCAGATTTTTTTTCACACCATCATCAGAGACAGTATATACAAGAGGGAAAACAAAGAATTAATTGTCCTTACTATTTTTCAGTGAAACCCATTTGCCCTGGGCAAATTATCGAAGTGTGAAGTTATATGATTAGAACCTCTGTTGCCTGAACTTCACATTTTTTAAATTGAAAACTCAAAAAGAGAATACTCTATTGATACAGCCCTCATAGTGAAATATAAAAATTCTCATTTTATATAATGATTTTATAATAACAGCGTTAGTATTAATTATAATATTCACTATAACAATTTTTTACTTTTTAAGATATTCGTTACATTGTAAAGTCACCCTGACTAGATCATGGTCTGGAATTAGTGAATGCAGACCAGAGCAGAATCCAGCTTAGCTCTGCTAAAATTCGAATAATGGGTTTTATTAAGCGGAAACGAAATATGTCGAAAAACTACCCAGTCGCATGAAACGGTTTTCCCGTTGGTTGACCTGACTATATATCATTTAAAGTGTACTTAATGGCAGATTAATTCCTCTTATTCAGGGTTTAATTATTTGAGTTACATTTAAGAGACTTAACGTTTTCAATTGCAGTGTCCTAATACGTTAATTTAGCGCTACCTGACACAGCTTATTTGGTCACTGAATAGGTTCGTATTAGGTGGGAAATGAATCATAAATGTGGACAGTATAGTCACTCAAGAACCTGTTCCTGTCATGCTATAAAAATTTGTTTTGTTCACACATGATTAGGCGTTAAAAAAAAAATATGTTTGGTTCAGGTTTCCCGACCTACCCTATTTTTTTGCCCCGACCCTAGAACTTTTTAATTGCGTTTTAATTTTTTTTAGCATAAATATATTCAAATTTATGTTGAATTTGGTTAGAGAATAAAAAAAACAAAAAAAAAAAATCCCTACCTGCCTACCCTATTTTTTTGGGACATGAAACCTGAAACAAACATATTTTTTTTTAGGCCTTAGCTCTTCTTGAATGTTTGAATGTTAGTCTGAGAGTGGTATACCTAAATGCATTCCTTTATGGTTAACATCTGAGAATGGTTCCAGAATTTTATTTATGCAAACCTAAGAATAGTGCTTGAATGTTTTCATGTCAGATTGGGAATGGTTCCTGAATTTTATTTATGCCTATGTGATGATAGTGCATGTCAATCTAAGAATGGTTCCTGAATTTTATTTATGCCAACCTGAGAATAGTGCCTGAATGTTTTACATATTTCTGACAGTAGTGTCAGTGAATGGTGCACATGTCAGTCATGTGAGAGTAGTGCCTGAATAGTTCTTGAATGTTTTACATTCCAGTTTAAGAGTGATTTTTTAATTAAATTAACATGTGACTAGTCCCTGAATGAGTAATAATTGCAAGCCTGAGAATAGTGCCTGAACCTTTCACATGTCACTCTGAGAATGGTTCCTGAATTTTGAACATTTATATTTTAGCTTAGAATACAGTATAAAAAATAAAAGAAACTACAATATGTTTCAGGTACATGAGTTGTGTGGCATACCGTTGGAGACATCAAGTGCAATGTCTGAGACTAAACCAGACTTCACTAGAACCCGTGGCACGCTCGCAGAGGTAAATGTCCAATTCACAAGAGGATGTACATAATAGAAATAGCTAAAATATTTACTCTTATCATTAACAACCTTTTCCACAGTTTCCTATATGTGTTATGTAGGGCCAAAATTTTCCTTCTCTTAGAATTTCTTCAAACATGGCATTTTGTCTGAGAATCAAGTTTAAAATAGAAATCTGAAATAAAAATCATAGGTCACCTACCGGGCCTATAATTCATCTTGAGTTATCTGCCCTTGAAAATCAGAAAATGTAACAATTGCTGTGTTCAAGGGTCCAAATATTAACAAAGCTTTACTTATATTACAGGTGACAGGTCCACTGTCAATAGACGTGATGCAGGTCACTCTAGATCTCGTGGATTCTAAGGGTCTCTATAGCAACCTGGCTGATGAGATTTGTTCAGAACCTGCCAAGTTTGAGCAGGATCCCCTCAGTGGTACTTGCTGGAATGGTTCTGACATTTCTGTGTAAGTAGTTTTATAAAAAATAATGTAGGGTGAACTTAAATAACTGTGTATTAAAGACAAACAGTTGAAGAACTGTAAATCTTGACACATTGAAAACATTTTTATTCTGTTGCTGTTAAGTAAACTTAAGGTTGCTGACTATATTGTCTTGGCTTATCAGGGACCTACTGAGAAGTGTCCACCTTTGTGGTCAAGTTGTTAAAGTAGCTTGCAAGAAATCACTGTAAGCTCTCATTGATTGAGGGTCATTATAAAGTTCGAGCCCTGCTACAGGCGGGCAGTTTACCTGGCCATTGTACCAGGGAAGGACCAGTATTAGAACCCCCTCATAGGAGACTTTGTCATGGTTGGTAGCAGGGCTCAAACCCTTGACCCTCAGTCAGTGAGAGGTTATAGTGATTTCAAGTCAGTGACTCTTACCACTTGACCAAGGAGGTGGACTCTATAGAAAGTACAAAGTCTCTTTTGCTAAGCTATCTTCAATCTTTCTGTTGTCCATAGGACAGTGTAGACAAACACTTACATAAATATAAATGTTACCTCACCTGTGAGATAATGTCTGTATGGAGGTACAGTGACATTTCCTGCCTGTTTGTCTGTTTCAACAGTTACATAATTGTATACATAAAATGCTACCTCACCTGAGATAATGTCTGTTCTAAGGTACAGTGACATTTATTTGTCTGTTTGTCTTATTTAAAATCACACTGATGTAATATAGGCAATATAAATGTGTGTTTATATGGTCATGATTTACATCCCTCAAAAATGTACTCCTTATTGGTTTATACATCAAGGTTTACTCAGACTCCCACATCACAAAATACACATAAATGTCAGTGGGCTGGATTTCTCAGTTCTGTCCTTGATCACTTTACATTTGTTGACAAGGTATTGACAGACTCAAGTATAATCACAGACGTTTGTTGCTGTTGTTTTGTGTGTGACATTTACGAAACAAGCTGTGAATTACAATACGTCCCTCATCATTTGATATATTTACCTAATTAGGCAGTAGTTAAAGGGTATTGTTTTAATTAAATGTCAGTTTACTGCTGCTGTAGCATATGTTATTCATAATTTAGAGTAAAATGGAATACTTTTGCATTAACTAATGATTACAAAAGCTGTTATTATTAAGCAAGTTGCAAAAAGCGGTAGTTAGAATTAAGGCTATCATTTGTCTGTTTTAAAAAGGAAATCATAAATAACATACCACGATGTCAGTCAAATATAACATCATCTTTGAAAATTTCGACTTCCTTTTTTTGCAAATTTATTCACCTTATGAACTTTTTAACATAATTAGCTGTCTGTTGATAGCTTTGAAATCATTTTCCACCATTTTTTTTTTCTCACATTATTATTTATTTGACCTTAGAATTTTGTGAATATACTTGTTTTTTTACAAAGATGTTAGCTGAAAGGTTTGTTTGAACAGATTTCATTATCATAACCCAGTTCATTAATTTTAAAGCTCGTTGATAAACCTTCACATACCATTATACCCCTGACCCCCTTATTTTGTTGTTGCTTTATCCATCTGTCGCCATATCTTTGCAACCAATGGCTAGATTTCAATGTAACTTTGTTTGAAGCTTTGATACCCAAATGTGTTCACAATGAACGTATTCTGGCTCTGTTATGTTCTTTGCAGAATTATAGCCCTTTGATTGTAATTTATGTGACTTATAGTCTGTAAAGCACCGTCCAGCTTTAATGATAGTCACTAGGTTTTTAAGGCATATACATTTGCTTGACATTAAGAGAATCAGTGCACTCAGACTGTTGTTACATTTCAAGAATCTGTGACCATCTGGACGGTCGGAGTGGTTAGAGTCTATCACTTGAAATCACTGTAACATCTCATATTTTGAAGGTCATGGGTCCGAGGCCTCTGTTACCTGCTATCCTGTTTATGTGAGAATTTTAGTTCTTATGGAGGGTAGGGATCTAGTACTGGTTCTTCCCAGCTGGAACGGGTTTGAAACTCCAACAACACTATACAACAAATTTCAAGAGTTATGACTAAAGTACAGCGCATACAAATTTCAAGAGTTACAAGAACTTACAATTTAGGAACAACATAATTATAACTCTCCGAAATGCAAAATCAGTCAGTGCCAAATCATGTAATTGGTGTATGGAACATTCAAAGACAATACTGAGGGTGGTCGACTATGAAACTATGCAGATACACATTTTTTAACATGAAAAATAGGGTCCTCATTTATCATTATGAAGCTTGGATGGGATATGCAGCAGTGCCGGAGCATCTAAAACATCACTCAAGTGAAATAGAAGTGTTTGGTACAGTTTCCAACTGTGCTGAAAATTAAAACACATTTTTTTTATTGCTGCATTCCAAAATATGTACTGTAGTTATTCTAATAATCAAAAAGAAAATTTTGGGGAAAAGAATAAAGCAAAGTACAAAGCGTATTGAGCTGTCTGATCATGATCTGCACTGATCGCTATATGCAGTAAATAAAATATTCAATGACCACCCTGTTGTAATTCTAGTATTCGAATATCAAAGCAAAGTTCAAAGCTTAGTCTTAACCCTAACCCTTAGGTCTGACCATGATCTGCACTGTTTGCTCTACAAAAAGTAAGTTTTCAGTGACCACCAATTTGAACAATGTAACTATATATGTTTAAGATGGATGGGTCCACTTTTTTAGAAATTCAGAAAGGTGAAGGGTAACTTAATATAAAGTGATATGAGAATGTACAGTCCATTTCAGATGACGTGACAGTGATGAAACAGATATAATGTGTACATAGAAGTTTAAAACTATTGCATAAAAAGGAAGTGCCAGAATAGACTGGCATCAGTCGTTAGAGTCATTTCCTCGTGTCTTTTCTGAGCATTTTTATAACATCTTTACAATTTCTCCTTCCCTTGACTCTAACTCTGTTGAGATGAGCTTTGACTGAGACAAATTTTTGATAGAGATACTGTCTAAAAAGAAAAAAGACTTGAAGAGAAAAAAGACCTCTCAATCTTAACAGACTTTTACAAGTCTAGTGCTTCTTACATTATCCAATGATTTAACACAATAATATTGGACTTTTCTAGTGTGTCACTGTCGCATTATCCTAAATGAACTGTACTTCTAACGACTAATGCAGTGTAACTCGCAAATTAATTTCCAGACTCCACATGATGCACTTCAATATCAAAATTTCATGAGGTTTGTTTTCAGGTTCCCCCAGACATAACATTTTAATCATCAAGGTTGCTAGATGCTTATATCTTGCTTATTTGTATCTAGATTACATGGATGATAACCGTGTACACTGAGTTTTAGCAATTATACTGAATGTAACGCACCAGGAAACTGCTGTAGCGTCAGTTATTTAACAACATTATTAACTTGCGCTTTCCTTGAAGCGTTGATATAGTGGAATTCGACATGCAATAAGTTTTTAAAATTCAGGGGAAAATTTCTCAGAACTTTTGCGAAGTTTTGACAGTTGCGATTCAGAAACAGGTTCAGTGAATGATTAATGTAATGGGGATGCATATATTCCAACAGCTTATTTTACAAGAGAGAATAGCGTTTTAATTTATCATGGAAAAGTTTTGGCAATTTTCATTTTCTCTTGACTGGATGTGTGACAAATAACGAAAGCAGAATAAATTTTAATACACTATTGTACAGTATTTCAGTGCCCCTGTAGATGGCTTTCAGAAGAAAACTATGTTCCATCACCATTGGCCAGTTTTTGTATCACTGTAAATACACCTCTTTATTGTCAAAATATGGCATTGATGTCTTGAATTAGAGGTCAGAGGTCAAGGTCACAGTGTGGACAATTTTTATGTTTAAGACTATTGGGGTTATATAATTAGTAGGTTAAAACTGTGTCAATAAAGGTAAAAGGTCGAGGTCAAAGGTCAAGATCAAAGTGACCTCAAGATATTAGACATCAAGAAATGGTGGAGGTGGGTTGGGCTGGGGGCTTTTGTCTGTGACAGATTACACAGGGGTTGTTAATTTCACAGCAGACATTTTGCTCTGTGAAAAATAATGCCTGAAAATACTTTGTGAGATTTTAAAATGTTAAGTGACAGTTGAATTCTGGAACTGTGCTGGCGGATATCTTGTTTTGCAGATTGTTTCTATTTTGGTAGTAATGTAGCGCTTGAGGAAAAGGAAGGGAAAGTTTTGCGCTGCTTGATTTTTAGACAGACTTTAGTTCATACATAAATCAAACAAAGTACCAATTCAAAGTGTTGTCAGAAGAATCTTGAACAGGAAAAGGTTGAAGGAAGACGATAGTTTTTTATTATGCAAGGGCAGATTCAGAATTTCAGATCAAGGGGAGGGCACTGAGAAGTTTGAGCAGTATTTAATTTATACGTAATAGTACTCGAGCACCATCAGATACTGCAGGCTCCAACGACCAAGACCTGTTGGTTCTAAACTTTTACCGGCTGTTAAGCCAACTGTAGGTAAACTTTTTATTGAAAAGAAAAAACAATTCTTGGCGGGAAACACATTTTTAGTGGGATATTTTGATCATTTTGCTTTGAAAAGTTTTTAGTCCTCTTTCTTGTGAATGCAAAATTCTGCTTTCAATTAAACTGTGGAAATATTTGAACCATTAAAGTTTAACCAACTGTTAGCTTAATTAAATTGTCGATTAAAGCATCCAACAACTGGATCCAGGCCTATATATACATGTAGAAGACAGAATCAGCAATGAAAAACGAAGGTACAAACTGTGGCTATTATATTAAGATTTTGACATTAATTTAATTTAAGAGTTAAATTTCTGCTTTTAGTTCTTTTTTTCAAAATCAGATGAATCTGATTGGTGCTTAGATATAGTTTGTTACAGACATTATTTGCAGCCTTAATTAAAAAGGATGAGGGGCTGCTTGCAAGAGAGCTCCCGGCAGTGTTCCGCCCATGAACAATTCCGTTACAGGTAGATCCCATTGTAAACAATACACTGTTTAATATTGTTAAATTCATGCAAAAACTAATAAATTTCAGGAAACAAGTATTTTGGACAGGATTCAATTCAATTAAATCTTCAGAAAATGTTGCAGCTTTATTATGGGTTTTTTGTGCAAATTTACTGCGTGAATCTTCAGTGTGGAGGAAGAAAAACTCTGCAATGTATGAAAGATGCAGGGATCTGGATAACATGCATGTGTCTGCTTTTACGTAAAATAATTGAAGCTGAGAAATGAAATTTTGGAAACAATTTTACATAATTTGTTGTAAACAGTGTTTCAAACTCTTAAAGGGCCTCTGGGTTTTACCCAACCCCTGGGCTGTACCCTACACCACTCCCCACCACTAAAGGTTACGACTCCTTTTGTGTCACAGTTGTATAATTCTTCTATCTGGCTGTCTGTTTGAAAGATTATCCACCATTTCTTTTGGAATTATGTCAGAGGGGCTATAAGTGTGTCTTATGTCTGTGTTGTAATAATAGAAATTATAATAATGATATTTAAATGATGATGATGATGATGATGATGATGATGATGATGATGATGATGATGATGATAGTATCATTAATCATTTTAATGATACTTAATATTAATAGTAAAAATGACAAATAAATAATATTAAATTAAATATAAATGATAATGATCGAATTAATTTGATTATCTTTACTATTATATTAATCATTCTCCTCATCAATCAATCAGTCATCATCAGTGTTAATATACTCATCAATCATCATTTTCAACACAGTTAAAATGCATGAATCGGAAACATGGAAGTTTGATTATGATAACTTCAACAACAGTCACAGTGTTCTGTAAACTGCAGTTCAATAATAACAATAATTATTGCTGCATTGAGAACTGCACAAGATTCTACTCTGTTCTGTCTACTACATGAACTCTTCCTAGTTCCTGCATTTCCAACCTAAGAGCATTTTGCCCAGACATTATTATGTTAATATAGATATAATGGGTGTAGAGAAGTGCTTGTTTAAGTGGGTGCTATCAATTATACGTCTAATAATCAGCACAAGATTTTCCAGACGTGTACCTCAGCTACAGATTCTGCAAGACATTTATATGCATGGAAATATGAACGATCTGCCAAAATTATGTCCCACATTGTCTAGCTAGGCAGGATATGTATGTCAATGGGCGATACAGTCTGACAAAGTCAGTATCTTCAGAATATATTCCATTGTAAAGGTCGTGCGACTGGCGACTGTGAAATGTGGGGATGTGGAAAAGTGATTGGTCGGACTGCCTCTGGTGGCTGTGAAATGTGGGGATCCGGATGTGTTTTGTCAGAGGTTGTTGCCATTGAGACTGTGACAAAAAGACAGCTGCTGATAGGGACTATTTGAAATAAGTGGTCTGTCTGTAGATGCCAGTAAATGTATAGCCTGTAAAGTAGGCACACAAGAAAAATCTGAGAGAGATATGAGAGAGAGGGAGTATAAAGGGAGGTAATTCATGAGTGCGGCCCTTGGCACGGATGACAACTGCACTGGCAAGTATGATTAAAGAATGTAAAGGAGAAGAGATTTTGCACACTTAGGAGATGTTAGCTTGGGCAATATAGGTCAGACGGGAGAGGCTGACCTCAAGCTAAGAAGATAAGTGGTTTCAGGAAAGTACAGTGAAATTAAATTTTCAAATTTTTTAGGAGAGCATAAAAACATCAGAATTTCTAAAATATAATATGATATTCAGGTGATAAGAAAAACTACAGGAAATGCATGTCTATACGTTTGTATAGATATCAAGTAACTGATTTCACAAAAAAAATACTGGGAACAATTGAAATTTATTTCATTGTTGAAAGTGCAAAAATTGAAGACGCGGCTGTATTTTGTTTCAGTTTTAAAAGCTAGATAGACAATTTACACTCAAATACTCAGTTTGATTAATTTAACTTTGAGAAAACCTGCTGGGTATGGGAGACAACAACACACGATTGAAATTTGTTTGAAATAAACGTTGAAAATAGATATTTTGGAAACTGCAGATTCATAATATTGAGAATGCATTAAACAGAAAACAGATGTTGGATTGGAAAAGCTTGATAAATATTATACAATCTTTATTTGAAATTGATCTGCTGATAATCTCCATTACTTAAGAAACCCAGACTGAAAAGTTACTTTACCACCGCTGTTCTCGCTGCTGGAATGCATTCAGATGCTCACTCTGTTTTTAACGTTTTCAAATTGAAAGTAATTTCGGAAAGGTGGTTGATAAAAAACAGATAATCGGGTTTTCAAATTGATTTTGTTCGAAAATCGTCTTTGGAACTGTAGGAGCCAGATATTCTTCTCCGGGATCGGTAATTTAGTTCAATCCAGACAGTAAGGTAGCAAAAGGTCTTAGGATGCATAATATTACATTCTTTCGTTCTGTGACATAGAAGTTTCCGGTGAAAATATTTAATTTCTCCATAATGATATATTAAAACATAACAATGTAAAAGTAACAGCTAGAATAGACAACACAATTTAAAATCTATATAGCAATTCTAGAAAATCTGCCTCTGATATCACACGTGCAATACTTAGTTTAAAGTTTAGTTTCAGTTCTTGTAGTCCAGATGTGTCAAAACCAGTTATAATATCATGAAATGATTTAAATACAGTTTGAAGTTATCTATATCTTCCATATGCAATGGATCTCGATAAAATTCTCATAAGATCTCATAAGATTCAGAGATACTTCACATGTGGCAGAAAACCTCACGTACACAGGAGATAAACTTTTTATAATCTGCAAAACACTAAAAAGAACGATATTGTGTAATTCTTAATTATTATTACACAAAATATTAAGAAATCTGCAAAGAAAAATACTTACTCGTAAATGAATAAAAGTATACTAGAAAAAATCCTGTTCATTTAAATATAGTAAAAAGGTTTTTAAATTTTGTTTACCTCCCTTGTAAAAGTTTGATCAGTGTCTGTAGAATTGTGTTTCTTGACATAGTTTCCGAGGTTAAAGACTATGTTCAATTACATACTAAAAAGGTTTTAAAATTTTGATTACCTCCCTTGTAAAAGTTTGATTATATAGACTGCTCTTAGAATTACCTTTCTTGAAAACTGGGTTAATCGCACCCTAGATCTCATTGGTCGCCGTGATTGACCAACTTTTTGGCAACCAATCAAATTTAATCTTTGGCAAAAACTGGCTGGAAATTGCAGTTAGGTAAATCTCTCCCATTCTGGACACAGAAAAACACTGCTGATAGGTATAGGCATGATGGGAGACATGCCGAGGTCTCATCCACATAGTTGCTCTTAGAGACAGACCTATATAAAATCTGCTTCAAATCAAATTAAATCAAGCCTTTCTTGAAGTAGTTTTCTAGGTTAGAGTCTGCATGGTTAAAGTATTGCCTGAATAGTGTTATCATAGTATTCATTTAGAGTTATATAGTAACTATTGGAAATCAATTATAAAACTACAAAATATTGTCTTTCTAAACTGTTAGTAACTGTAATGGACAGTTTTAAGTTACCATATTTTATATTTAGTTTATACTAAGAAAGCTTGTTGCTTATCGGGTCATTCTGGAGTCTGCTTCCTGGAAAAACCAGTACTGGTGTCATATGAGGAGGTACGGTTGTGACCCCAGCTGGGTTTGGACCCGCAACCTCCAGGATGAGCGGCAGACACCATATTTTAGATTTAATAATTTTATGATAATTAATATAAATTAATATGACACCCCTCCTGCAAACATAGAGGAATAAAGCACTAAATTATTAGATTTTTTGTTGTAAAACTTGTATACACTAGCTCGGAAAGAAAAAAAAATTGAAACTGTGAGCTGAATACTGAAACTGACCGGAAATTATCTAATGTCATAAAAAACTTCAATAAGTAACTTTTCAAACTTTTAAGTCTCGGACAAACAAACTTTCACATGTTTACAATATTATTTCAGTGGGTACATTTTTTTTTAATCACGAACATAAATAAGGGGACTTGGTTACGTCTTCACTGGTGATGCATTAATAATGGCACCCATGCATTTTATGCATTTTTGCGTTATGTTGTTCATACTGCAGAAGTGATGGAATGCGATGTTTTTGATTATGTACGACAGCCACTATAATCATTGTAACAGGCCTTTAATTATCGAAAATAAAACCGCTGGGATATGTAGTAATTATTCTAACAGTAAATTATATTAGTCACGCGGTTGGGCTCACTAAAATGCAGTGCAAATTGTAACGAAAATGTCATTTTGTAATAACATATTTTCATTTTCTCTTCAGTAAAATTCACAGACGAGGCAAAACCACAGCCGACAGTTCCAAATATTTTCAGAGTCCTGTCTCCAGATCTGAATCAGTATCAATTTTGCGGCATAATTTTGACAGTCTCCTGAAAGTAATTGTTATTAAATAGGTATGAAAATCACACAGTATTACTTCTTGAAGGTAAAACTGTGCGATAAAGAACATTTACTGTCTGGCAGTAATGTTTCGTCTGTTGTATCGGGTAATTTCAGAGATTCCCGTCACGTTTTCTGGATGACTTGTGCGTGACATCATACTGGAAGATATGAGTAATGATTGAAAAGACACTTTTTTCTGTATCATACACAGCATGCAATACCAATTTAACCTTGAAAAACACCGTGTTACAGTTTCTAAAATGGCCTTGTCCTCTCTTTCAATCGACTAGCACAGTTAGAATCTTGTTCAAAGCAGTCCTGGACTATGGCTTACTGAAAATTTACTGACTGAATAGGGAACAGTCCAGATCGTGGTCAGAAACTTGGGATGTGCAGGCTGATCATCATGAGCTGCACTCGTTGCAGAGTCAGAGTCAAATGCCACAAGCAAAGTGTCATAATGGTTAAGAGAATAAAATATCCAGAATGGTGAAATCTACATAAAATTATGTCGGCAGTATTAGCTGAGATCCCTTATTCACTGGATTTTTAGAGCCTGAACAATAGCCCTAATAGCTACCAAGTCTGTACAAGAAAATGCAAAAGAAGGCACAAGAATTTCCCAGTTTGCAATTGATAGATTAGTTCCTCTGTACATAGCTTGCAAGTGTAAGTTATTTTAAACTTGTGTTTTATGTTCCATTTCTTGTCCAGTTTCTTACCATTACTTATCCCTAAAGAGGGCATTAAGGAACTCCGTGACCTCTGACTCCGACCTTGAACCCATGACCTTCAGGTGAGGTGTCAGGTACTTTACCTTCCACTGTAGAAACAATCATTTAACTCAGCATCAGCATCATCTCGAAATAGAACACACGTTCAGTCATCCGAGTGAATCATTAAGACCTTTTGCAATATTTTATAACATACGTTTTGTGTTTTGTTATGTGTTGCTTACACAGAACGATCATTTTTAATTAAATAATTAGGTGATAACTCAGTAACTGCAGTTTCTTTCATCACTTCATCATGTAACTCAACAACTGCGTCATAACTCTCGCCAGCTGTCAGGGTGTAAATTACAGACAAATAAAATCTGCAAAAACCCAAGTGTTAAATAAACAATGCTTCACAGATTATGTGCTGCTAAGATTTCTGGCTTCTTTTATTTGACATTGATACAAAAGAAACAGCTGTTAAATCTTCAAGTAACCATTAAATCGAAAAATATGCATAACTTGCAAAAATTAAACAAAAAGTTATTCCGCTGTGCACAAAAAATACCATTCTGTTTCATCAGGTGAATTTGTCTGGTATAGAAGACTGTAGTACGATAATTAAATACCCCGGCAACAAAGAATTGGGCAAGTTTTTATAATGGCAAATATTTGGAAAAGAGATAAATAAATTGTCATTGTTTTTTGTGGCATAGTTAAAGTTTGTTTAAAGAAGAGTGCCAGAAAGCTTGCAGAAGTTGTTTATAGACATTTTCCAGAAGTTCTTAGATCTTTAGGTGAAGCCCGTGCACTTGTATCTGCACATATAATGTAGCCCTTGTCAGCTGTTATTGTCAGCTGTTATTGTCAGCTGTCTTAGAGTGTTATTGAGAAAACTGTTTTCTTATCAGGAGATTATCATTATATTCTGTTTACCTGTTGTCGATTTCTATGTCATTGTCCGCTATAATTCTATAACTATCTTTACTTAATGTGATTTTCAGTAATGAAATTTCATTATAATGTCAGTGTTTATGTCATTATCTGCAATAGCTACACTATTGTCATAAGGTATTATCAGCAGTAGTTACACCATTGTAATTTGTGATGTCATTATCAGCAGTCTATAGGTGTCATTTTTATCAGCAGTTACAGTAGCTCCACCATTGTCATTGGTCATGCTATTATCAGTTATTGGATCTGTCAAAGAAAAAGATAGCACTAAAGACTACTTCATATTAGAATTTGAGAGAGGTATTGGTTTACAGGTGTCTGACATTCTGATGAAGGCATGATGCAAATTCTTGCATTGACAGCAGCCAACTGGCAAGCATCTGTACCATTTCTTAAGACAGTAAGCTACAGTTTGGATTCAGTCAGGAAACCAGTCTCTGTAGATATGCAAAGTTACCGTAGAAGTCTTAATAAAAGCTCCTAAGAGCAGAATAGTTTTCAAAGTATGATTGGATGGACAAATGAATGGAGTTGTATGACACATTGACATCCTTTATCTAAGGGGAGTTCATTGTAGTACATTTTTCTGAAATATGAACATTACATTTTTCATGTATTTTCCTGACCCAGATCCTCAAATGTCTTAGATTTCATACAAGTTACCTATGTATATTATTAAACTTCTGTACACGCTCTTTGACAGTTTTTTTTTCTCTCGAAAATCGGGAACATCGTGAAAATATGTGACAAAAGAAGAAAATGTGCATCTAACACAAAATCTGTGCATATTATTAGTAAAAGTGAGGGTAGTGGACTACTAGTGGTGGTGTTTCTTTTAGGATGTTTACAGTACATTTTTAAAAACTGAGACAGGAACCAGTCTGGGACCAGCTGCGCATCATCAGCATACTGCAAAATGTATGCACAAGTTTATCTTCTACGATGACATATTTCAGCTTCAGATATTCCCCGAAGAGCAGGTCTGATAAACTGAAAGTGGATTCATTTGATGATAAAATATGTCATATTTTTGTTTGATAAATATCTCTGCAAAAACAGCTGAATGAACTAAAATAACATGGGAATAAAGAGAGAGAAGCATTTAATGATATAAGTTTGTTTGCTAACGATCAAGGAGAGATGAACAGTTCAGTAGATTAATGCATCAAATTTTACCCCATAATCAGTCTAAATTTGTTGGTTGTTTGTAAAGAGGGGTTTGTAAACAAGTTTCATAGAAACTTGGATATCTCTCGTAATTTATCTTGCAAAAACATTTTTAATGCTCTCTGGAAGGTTATAAGTAAATTCTGGCTGTAAAGTGTAACTTTTAGGCTATACCTGAGTTAGATCTAGCCAGTGTAAAAGATCTAGACAGAAACATAATTGAATTAAATGTTATACTGCCACTGTAACAAGGCAAGAGTTACCATAGCAAGGGACAGCACAATTGTGTAGTTTAGGGGTTTGATCCTTTGTTAGGTAACATACTAGACTAGAAACCAGGTGTAGGGGACACAGGTTGATTCACAGTCCCCTTGATATTCCACCAATGAAATAACTAATAGGTTCTTCAAACCAAGGGTCAATGTATGCAATCTGTAAACCAGGCATATTGAACTCCCAGAGTTGTCCCTGAAACTGGGTCAGTTTTTGAATCTTGCGCTATCTACTATAGAGTTATGTAGAATTTTTAGTTCATGGTTATATAGAAGTTTGGTCCTGAAGACTTCGTTAATGCAAAGATAATATTGAGAAGACTTCGTACTTTGCTAGAAACATTCTTTTTAATTAATTTTCCTCATTTAGCTATGCATAATTTGGTTAACATGCACACATACTTTTGCTTCATTAAGTCGGCGTGGCACTTAGGTTTTTTTATGTCATGTCTGAATACAGCTATGGAAGCAGTCATTGCCATTCCAGACTTTCGATGCAGATATATTTTGCAGATCTCCATGGCCATGTATCAATTTACACTTCTTAATCATATAAAATGCACTTTAAAGAAGAAGCACAGTAACTTTCCATAATATTTCTGTTCTTGGTCTCATTAGTAAAGTAAGGACGCATATGGTTGCAGCTGACACAATTTTAATTAGTTTTTAAAAGAACTCTCTTGAGTATAAAATCAAATGTTTAAGTTAAAAACTTGATACTTGAGACGTTAGAGAAAGCATTTTGAAATAGACTAAATTGCCTCTGTGGCAGATTGGTTAGGGTCAGTGCCAAACTAAACTGGCTGAGTGTCACTGGGTTCGAGCCCTGGTACTGACCACACACAGCCTGGTCAGATCTGATTTGGAATTTACCATGGTAGGGGTCACATAATTTCAGATTAATTTATAATAATAATAATAATAATAATAAAGTCTTTGGGTCACTTTTTACTTTATTTAATTGAAAGCAGAGAAAAAAATCTAGCACAACTTGGAATGAATATCAGGTGGCATTTCATTCATGTGTACCTAAAATTTCTTTAAAAAAAAAATAACATTAAAAGACTATAACGATTTTCTTAATCAGCCAAAGTAAAAAATCTTTACTGGAGAAATAATGAAAGAGGGATGATAGAGAGAATGCAGCATTCTTTTGATCTCAATTTTTACTTGATTACTAAGGTACTGGGTTAATTACGTGGAAGCATTTGCTAGTTTATGTTTTTTGATGAGGTAAGAATCATCGTTACCAGTAACGTTGTTTCATTTGAAACAAGGAAATTGCATTTGGTGGGAAGTGAACAAATGCTGATATTCTTCATTAAAATTTGGCAAGGTATAGTAACGAACGATAAATAATACTCAGGTGCTCTACATATTGCATTGTGCTGTTTTTCGAGAGCTTTGCACTTACGGAATTATTTCCTTCTGCGAGACAGTCTGGATCGTTCCAAGTGCTTGGAGCATACTGTGTGGCAATTTTTGACGGCTATAATCGCGTCAGACTCGTGTTAAAAATTCGTTATCTATTTCCATCTGTGCACATGGGAGTTATGCAGTGTGCATTGTTCCGATATTGGCCCATATTCTTTCACACGTATAGAATTTCATATTCTATATCAGCCTCTATTGTCCAGGGCCTATTAAGATTGTCTGACATTGTATCTTGTCTGTGTGACATCTATTCATGATTTAATGAACTGTGTAATTTCTGCATACACAAATGAAAATACTTAACACCTTAGATTCTGACAGTTAGCTTTGTCTGTCCGTCTTTTTGAATAGAGCATGATTTTGAATATTGATTACACTATAGAACTGTGACAGGTTGAACGACAAGCTTTTAGAAAAATGTATCCTCGATCAAACGGGACTAAGTTTAATAGGTTTAGGAATGGGAAAATATTTTTTTTTTTAAACGCGATTTTATTTTGTTGCGAGCTACACTTACTCTGTTACGCTGACTCATAGAATTACACTTTAGAATATTTGTGTTTCAGTTAATTAGACACCCGGAAATTATTGAAATAATTGTCCATGCACACTTGGGCATGTAGTTTTTAAGTCGGTAACTAGGTATTAATTTTTGGCATGAAGTTGTTGAAACTTAAATTTTGAATTTACATTAATTTTCTATTGCTGTGTTTTTAACCCTTTAATTACAAGATTTTACTGATTTTTCTGTTGAAATCAAAACAAATAGAAATTTATAAGATATTTTTTACATAGCGTAATATATTCTTTGATTCTTATAGTGTTTGAGAAGGTCTCAAGATTTGCATGTATAACTACTGATAGTAAATTATAGTAACTTAATTTATACATGAAGTTTTTCTGACAAAACTATACAGATTTTTCCTATTTCAGGCACCTGAAAATACTTAAATTCATAATAGAGAAAGATAAATAAATATTCTTTATCTCCTCTAGTAGAAGAGCATACATATAATTATGCAAGCAACAATAAATTATTGTGAACAAAATAAATTTTATGTGTAAATTTAAATCATAATTTCAGAATAATTATATAGATGTAAAGTGAGAAATGTAGATAAAAATAAACATACTATTATTATGTATAGAAAGGTATGTATAATAGCCATTTGACTTAAAATATTGTACAAACGGCAATTATTCTTGTTTGGTCCAAGAGAATTAACGTATTTGTGGTTCTTGACATAATAAGGATTTGAGGACACTGACTAAGTCAGGCTCAGAATAAACCAATGAATTAAAGATATAATGTCATGGTATCTTATTGCTACCAACTTTAAACCAAGTTGGTGTGGATTCTAATTTTGTATTCTCACACAAAATAAAAGTTTTGTGGAGAAAAATAACTTTATATGTTGTACAGTAAGCCCCTGGGGTGCTCCTGGAAGTCTATATATGGTAATTGAATTGTACTATTTTATTTAATCTCGCTTGCAAAACAAGTTCTTACAACTAATATTAATCAGTCAGAAGACTCACAATTAAAAATTCTAGATGGAATCAACCTCGTGAGATAGAGGCAGTGTGGAATTTTGTGTGTTTGCCTAAGGACATTGCCACTACTTGGGCACTGATGGGGATTGAACCCTCCCATCCTGAGGCGGACATGCTACCTCTGCAGCAACGTGTAATATATATATGGTATATGATGTTATATGTTGTCGACTACATGAATAATTCTCCATAAGGTTTGCATCTTGCCCAGGTTGTGTCTACATGTATTAGACTATTTACTGTAAACTGTCGTCGTGAATCACCATACGCTCAGACAAGACATGATCTTGCCGGTTTTATTATCCTTCAAATAATACTATATAATTTGTCTACATACTTAAAGTACAGATGTATAGATTTTGTGCAGGTTTTGGTTGAGACAAGAGAGAATAAAAAATGTATGAGAGACATATCAATTGCTTACAAGGTAAAATACCGTCTGCAGAGTGTGAATTTTAATTTCTTGGCGGAACCGTAATGCCTTTGGATACAACATGTAAAGGTTTTAATTACTATGTTTGATTTTGACATGAAAGTATGACTTATAGAGCCGCCTGCCGATTTCCCAACCTTTTGATGTGGGAAAACAATCTAGTCTAATTACAATACAATAAAATGCAATGCAGAGCAGAGCATGTGCAGAGCTGAACTGAACTGCACTGATCTCTGAGCAGAACACTGAACTGAACAGAACAGAACCCAGCCAAAGCAAACCAAACTAAAACAACACAACACAATATAATATAATATATAACATGTAATATAACACAACACAACTCAACACAATAATATTATAGTAGGGTTTTTTTATGTTATATTCTGGCCCTTATTGCCATATCTTGGGTGCTTGGGTGTTTTTCATTGTTTCAAGATTATCATAATTATCAAACAAAATATTTCACCGACCGAAGTTCACAACGCAGAGACAGTGGCGTAGTGGTAAGATACCTAACTTGTATGCAAGGTTCCATGGGTTCGAATCCTGCAAATATGATTTTGATTTTTATAGGAGTATGGCTATTTTTATTTAATTTGTGACACAGTCTTATGCACCTTTCGCTTTTATATATTCAATGGTTGTTGGTTAACTTTGTGTGTTTTCTGTGTTTTTATTTTTTATGTATTAACACTTACTACTGATATCCATGACATTTCAAAAATTACATAAAATTACATCGATCGTGAATATTTTTCCGTTGTCCTTGGGTTATCTTTGAAATCCTTCGATATTTAGCCGAGGCAATCTTATCTTTAGAGGTATCTGTTTTTCAAGAGATTTGCTCGTCGACATTTTCAATTCTATATAGAAATGTATGCAGGACGACGGAGAAAGAAGCTCAAATAGTCATTAAAAATCTTGACACCCCATGCTGAACAAAGACAATAGTGAATACATTTAAGCAACGAAACAATTAAAAAAAAGTAAAACAAAAACTCAAGCAGGACTCGAACCTGCATGACGCTGGATGCTAATCAAATGCCTGACCAACTACACCATTGCGAATGCGATATCTCGTACAGTATAAAATGATATTCTATATTAATCGCTTTTATATTTTTTCCGAAGATTACCGACCGCATACGAAATATACATGAGTGCCAGTTCAATATTGTCGCATAATAAATTCAGATACCCATGCTATAACATTATATAAACAATGCACCAAATTCAGATACCCATGATATATAACATTATATAAACAATGCACCAAATTCAGTGCTGCAACCATTTCAGATGCATTCTCAGTAATCTAGAAAGATGTAATTAAATTTTGTTCCCTTCCAGGTTTGCATCAATCTTTAATCTACTATTCAGTTTTGAGAAACCGGTTTGGAGAAAGTCATAAAAGATAATCAGCCCAAGAGAGTAGTGATTTTATGTCTGGTGTAAAAACATAAGAGATTTCAATTAATTGTTTGTAGAAATTAATTTGTGGTAGTGTTATTGCATGAATAAATAACCAGGATTAATTCTACCTGTCATCTTGTTTTAATTGCTTGTTTATACTGTAGAATGCAATTAAAATTACACACTTTGAATACACTTCCTGATAGTGCATAATAGAATATAGTACACTATTCAACTACAATAGAAATACCATCTGTCATCTTTAGTGTCCTGAAGAATTGTTATAATCATATTTTACAGGTTTGACTGTATTTCTAAAAAGAAATTTTCAAGTAACTTTTCATTTGAACCAAAAACGTTTTAAAAAAAGTCATTTACGAACAATTACGGTAAAAACTTACCGTATGGTGTGTGCAAATTTTAGTCTGTTTACGGTACCATCATTTTGCAACTTCTGCACTCATTCCTGGACTGAAAACTAAAGGAGTGTATTTGTCAGACAAGTAAAACTCAGAAATGGGCAATTAACATGAAATCTTGAGGAAGGTAAATTTGTTTCAAAGATCTGAGAGAAATCCCAAAATGGGATTTTCTCATGCATTGTACATTCCATTGGCAATGTGTTAGTCAAAACAAGAAGGGTTTACGGTTAAACCTGCGTTAAGAAGCCAATCTAAGGGATGCAATTGATATATGTCCACTTAAAGAAGGTGGTTCACCTTCATTCAGGTATTGATCAACCTGTCGGGAGCGAACACCCTTGGGAACACAGAAATGTGTGTTTATGATACTGTTTGTGAGCATTGTTGACCTAGGTATGACAAGAAAATAATAGGCTTAGGTAGGCTTTAAAATTTGTCCAGTCGTCTATGCTGTTGTGCTAGCCCAGTTTGGTATTTTGTCACTGTTACAGAGTTATCACCCTTTGAAAAAAAATGTTAATCAGGATAAGGTACAGAAGTTGTGGGATAGTGAATAATGGACTGTCCACCCTTACCCCACCTTCAACAAAATAAAAATAGAGACATTTTTTGAAGAGATATTATTTGCAGAAGTATTGGGAGAAAGTATAAAGTACCAGAGAAAAATGACTTGTGACAGTTAGAACCATTGGGAAATATTTCCATCATTTCTTCAGCTGATCATATAGTTCGCTTAATCTCCATGCTCAAGTGAGTACAGGGGAGAAACATCAATATAACTGTGTTGATAAAAACACCATGATGTCCTTTAAGAACTATATTAATTTTGTGTTGATTGACAGTTTACTCTTACTCCCTGCTGGTGGTAAGGGATTCTGTCTTGTGCGACCAGTGTAGATCATGATCAGTCTGCAAAACTAACTTGTGTTTTGATCATGATCTGCACTGTTCAATTAGCATTAAGTATTTTTAGCATCTCTATGAGGAATTGATGGTTACTGTCCCAATCACAAGGCAGACAGGTTCATTTCAGACATTTAGCAGGAGTAATTGATATGCACTTTTATTTTTCAGACTGAATGTTTTGACGGCTCTTAGAAGCTCGTTGGAAGCAGGCTGGTAGTGTAATATCATTGATCCACGGAGGCCCATGAATTAATCATTAGACATATTTAGTATATAACTTAAAAGAAATGAGTCTTTAGTCATGCGGGAGAAAGTAATTTAATGAATGTGTTATTTATTTATATTTTCAGTTATCTGAGAGATGCTGTTGATATGGACATTTTGAGTCAAGCTCGAAGCAATCCCGAGGTCAAGGTTTCCTTGGTTCTCGACCAGGATCTGAGGAACTTGAAAGAGAAAATGGCTGGAGTGAACGTGGTAAGTTTTTCTTATTGGTCAGGACCAAGTTGTTAGAAATTTTTACTAACGATCAATTAAACAGTCGGTTAAATTTTGGTAAGAGGGACCTAATAGAACCCTACACCCCCACCCTTGTCAACCTTTTACACATGGAGTGCTGGACTTTCATTTAAGGCATCGATGAAATATAAGAAAAACTTCAGACCATTTTTGTACATGTTCATGTACAGTGGATTGGGGTTGTGGAAATACATCAAAAAGAGGCAAAAGTGGAGATATATTCGTATCTAAGCAGTCTGATCATGATCTGCACTGTTCGTTGTAATTCAGCCAGTAAAATTTCAGTGTACACCCCTTTGAACATTTAATGGTTCTGTCCAAAGTGAAATATAGTCAAGTTAATATATTCAGTCAGTAAATTTTCAGTGAACACCCCTTTAGACAATCAACACTACTGTCCAAAGTGAAATATGGTCAAGTTAATATATTCAGTCAGTAAATTTTCAGTGAACACCCCTTTAGACAATTAATGGTACTGTCCACTGAAATATGGTCAAGTCCATTTTAGAGAATAGAAGAGTAACTCCTTGTTGTCTGGGGAAAATTGAAATGAGGTGCATAGCTTGACAGATGATGCATTAGGGTGATGTATCTTTCACACAGATGTAGCCATTGATTATTTTCACAAAACAATAAATTGAAAGTACTTTATAATTTTAATGGCGGAAATGTAATATTTTGTGCTGTTTGTTTGATACAATTTCCTATGATTTATTCACACAAGATCAATTATCGTCCTTATAAATAAGATTTATAAACTTGTGAGTCATATAATAGATTAATGCATTGTTACTATCGAGATGTGAGAACTAAAAGTTGTGGGATTCTTAGGGAAGGGTTTAAAGAACAATCTTAATTATGGCCAGTTATTTGGGGTTTTTTTGTAATGCAGTTTAACCAAAGGCTTTGATTTTCTAGCTTTCAACCTGAATATCCCTGTGAGTTTTTAGTCTGCCTGCTTGTGTGGTTGAGTGGTTCTGGTCACTGACTAAGGGTCACAGGTTCGAACTTAAGGTACTGATCTGATTCTTAATGTGAGAAAGTTTGCTGTTTTTTCCAGAGAATGTGAGCTAGTCTTACAGTGGAGCATCTCCGGAATGATGGTTCGGGGTAAACGATGCCGGTCTGTAAATAACTTGTATACTGGATGTCAAAATGGTCATTAAAATCTCTGTGGAAAAAAAGTAAAGACTCTAGCTTCACAATTCTGTTGAGGTTACCAAAGTTTTTAGTGTTAAGTAACGAAAATTGAAAATGTGTAAGTGGCCTGATAGCTTAGGACTGGGAGAGCATTCTCTCTGTAAGAGAACGGTCCAAGGTTTGAGTCTCATTCAGGATGCACATTTTTCTCACCTTGTGCATGATACTTTATTTTGCAGATTTTGCAATCTCACAGAAAGAAAAACGACAGAATGAGACCAAAGAACTACATGATCTCCGATGACCCAAAGCTGACGACCGTTTACGATCTTAGCGGAGATGGACAACCCATGGGAAACATAAACTTAGGTGGAGGTGCAACTCTAGGCGACGACGAAGACTATAATTTACACTCTGGTAGCGGCAGTGGCTTTGGCGAGGGTGAAGATACAGAAATTAACACCGGAGATATTGGAAACAAACTAAATGTTGTGGAAGTTCCAAATGATCCAAACGGTATGTTTTTCTCTAGGTTTTTTTAGGTAATACTGATCATGGACACTGGAAGTGCGCCCCTGCCCCTCCCCCGCTGCCAAACCACAGACCGGTGTATGTTATAATTAGGCTGCAGGTAGTGACATACACTAATGGTAGGAAATATGGTTGTGATCAAAGTGAGACTTGTAAATGTTAAAACAAAAAGAATAATTTGTCCTATTTAAATAAATAGGCAGGAATCCAAAGTTTCTATCCTTCCTCATATTTTGCATAATTTCATTAGTAAAATTCCTCTGCATGCTTTACAGAACACAATTAAAAGTTGAAGTGCCTTCACAGAATTTGCACCTGTTTCATACAGTATTTCTCTAAGGGGAGTAACTGCTGCCATTAATATTCATATTAAGCAAATTGTTGTTTCCCTTTGAGGGTTTTTCAAAAAGTAGTACAGGAAGTCTATATTTGAAAACAAATAAGAACAGTGGTTTATTTCTCAGTACAGTTGTACCTGTGTTTATGGCCATCTTGATTAAACAACCCCCATGCCTTAGGCAGTCAATACTGATGTATCAATTTTACATAAGAGATACTGGAGATTTTTTAACCCTGATTTTGGGCCACATCCAAAGTACAAAAATCAGCTTATTTTCCCAATTTTGGAGCTGAAATTTCCCAAAATACTGCTTAAAGTTAAAATTTGCAATTTCTGTAATTTTGACCCCACCTGTGTCTGTTTGTTTTATCTGTATCTCATAATTGGAAAATACATGTATTTTATTTTTTGCTTGCAGGAAATACGTATGAAATAGAGCAAGGTGGCAGTCTAGGTCCAGAAAAGCCGAGAACTCGAGCACCACCGCCCAAACAGCACGTTGGTAGCGACAGCAGTGGGACGGCAGTGGTCCAGTCATATATTACGCTTGTATTTTCATTGTTGATCATTTACTTTGTGCAACAAAGGAGATAGTTATATTTTTATTGGCTGCTTAAAATGCTAAATTTCAGTTGTTAAAACTTAAATCTGTCATGTCTGTGCTAGAAAAATAAAAAACAGTGAGAAAATAGAATCTTTGAAATAAAGGGGTCAAGGTCATACTGTCATGAGTTGCATGTGGCATTTGAGCTGTTGCAGTTTGAGTGTAAAGAAAAGGGGTCAAGGTCGTATATTTCAGAAAGTGCCATTGTTTTCCCCACCATGCTCTGTGTTTTATGCAAATATGAAGAAGAAGAAAAGGCCAAGTTGTTACCATAGCAACACTTTGTGTTGGATAGATAAAATTAATGTTGAGAAATATGGAAGCCTATGATGGTTATCAGTTGCATTGTTGCTATAGTAACAGAAAACTTGATAAAGTGTTTGTTCTTCGACACTTACATAAAGTAATCACTTTCGTAAAAAAAGAGTTAATTTAATAAGAATAAATCATGTTACATATACATTGTATAATGTTTTAAGTATGCTTTTTATATGATCAGTTACTTTTTATAATGTATTCATAAGTATTAGATTTATGGAACTTTCTAAGTACCATATTTCCTATGTACAGTAACAACTTCATTCATTAAAACGCTTTGTTAATTTTACCACAATAAAAGGTACTTTCTGTTCAAATGACCATCAAAAAATGTGTAAAATAACCACAATCTTTAGCAAAAATTACACTGATGGCTTTCATCTTTTTAGAAAAAAATTAGAATGTTACCTTATTTTATTAAATACACAAATGTATCTTTAATGCAAGTTTTATCACTTACCCATCTGGCAACAGGTGATTTTGTTTTTACGACCAGTGCAGATCATGATCAGTCTGCAAATCCATGCAGTGAGTCATTTAATGATCTGCACCCCTTGATACAGATAATGGTATTGTCCAAATTGAAAGATAGACAAGTCCATTTTTATAAATTTAGCAAGGTTAGGATATATATTTTTTCAATACAGGGGTATGTTAGAATCCAATGAAATCTTTTATTTGTAAGATTAAATTTTTCATCTGATGTAATTTGCCTACACGGTACAGCTCGTACTTTTATTATATTTAAATGAAGTGATTAGCCTTTATTTTGTTCTATGTGGTATGTACGTAACACTATAATGTTATTTACCTCTATAAAGTGCTATTAAAAATCATAATTTTTCTTTACTTTTACACTGAAGTTAGTTTGTTTAGTATTATACAGTTCTAATGCATTTGTAACATAGAGATGTTGAGGTTTCGATCTTGAATCTGATTGGCTTATAGATGACCATTCTTAGATGCACATTTTATGTCATGTTTATTTTTATGTAGAAAGATTTTCTAACGCACTATCGCAATGTCAATTCTAATCGCTTTCGTTACTTTATTTGCGACGGTTAAATAACATGTCTATAAATGTCGCACTTCAGAGCGACTGTGCATTACATGTATAATAGGGTTAACTGTTGAGTCATTTTGACTTTATTGACTGATTTTACGTCAGTATATTGTTTTGATTTGACGCAAATAGTTTTAACGGCTGTGGAAAATATTTGTGACTATTAAAAAGCGTTTGTACAGTCACAAATATCAAAATTACAAAACTGATAATCCTATATTAGATTTCAAAAGGTTTTTAATAGTTTTAACAACAATTCCGGTAATTTACTTCAGAATTATGTCTAAGATATAAATGCAATTTTGTATTTGACACGCATTGAATTTCCGCATATGGCACTGTCAAAGTGTTATTACTCTAGTAGCATATTGTGTAACTGGAAATATTATGTTTGTTATATGTTTACACGTGTAAACAGTTGCATAATTACAATCAAGAAAGAATGTAATGATGTAAATATTAGAAAAATCTGTTTGCTGTAAATATTGTCAAATTATTGTAAATAACATAGATTGGTTGACAACCGGGTTGTAAATTTTTAAGACGAAGTTCCTTTTAGATTGGTGTGTCTAACACATATAGTTTGAAAGGTTAATAAGTATAAACCCTGAGGTGCAAGTGAGAGTTGAGTTAGTAAAGGGTTGATAAATACACGTATTGGACGTACTCAGTGAAACTGAATATACTTGAGAAAATCTACACGAGGCTGTTAATGTTACACACAGGGATACTTTGCCCACCAAAGAATTCTGAGCTTTGCTTATTGTCGCTCTTAACTTTAGTTATAAATCGCTCTTTTGCATTTCCTCTTCTTATTTTTAGACAAAATAACCTTTGACCCGTGCAAAATAAATTGCCATGGTCTGTATTGCTAGCTTGAAGACACTGTTTCGGAAACACGGGGTTAAAAGGGTTTAACGTGTAAATACACATGGTCAGTATAGTGCACGACTATAAATGAGTGAATGTCAATGGAATATTCGTACCCTGAAGGCGCCAATTGATTCTGATTGGGCGACCAGAGCAGATCATGCCTGACCCACATTTACAGGCAATCTGCTCATGATCTGCCCTTCGCTCTGTTCAGATTAAGTAAATCTTTGTTGAGCACATTAACAGTAAAATGGTACAGTCCAAATTCGAAGATGGGTAAATCCATTTTTTAGAGTGGTAAATCAGTTTAATGGGACTAGACCAACAGCACTGAAACACTAGCAGATGATTGCTTAGGCTACATCCTGGATATCTGACTCTTACTCTGGTATCCATTGTAAAACTTTAATCTCCATTTTCCTTCAAAATTGAGATTGTATTCGGCACTTTTTTGTGCAGCAGACGAAAGTAATTTTTTAGCTTTTTGAATTTTGACCATTAAAAGTGTTGATTTGACATTATGTAAGGTTATGACTTTACAGGCGAAAGCAGTGCCTTAAATTAAGAGGCAGAGTCAGTAAGCAGGTGTTACCATGGAAACAGGCTAATATCCTTCATTTTTGGCCATTTAGTTTGGACTTGTGTTGTGGTGAAAATGTACGACCATCACTCACTTATACTCTTGCAAACATAAACCTCAGGTTTTCTTTTTCTGTTTGAGTGTTACTTTGTTGATAGTGATAGTAACGCAGTGTGTTTGATGTATTGAAATCAAATTTCAATGTATATATATACACTTTTTATTTAGTGAAAAATATGTCATTTTATTGTTATTGTATTTTTATCGTAAATTGTTGCTGAATCTGTGATTGCTGAAATGGTTAGTACGTTTTATACTTAAATCTTAAATTTTCATACTTAAATATTAAATATTGAAATTTCAAACTTAAATATTAAACTTTCATTCATAAAAATTAAAATGTCATACTCTAATATTGAAATTCCATACTTAATTATTGAAATGCTTAAATTCTAAAAGTTCATGCTGAAATGTTGAAATTTCATACTGAAATGTTGAAATGTCATGTTGAAATGTCATATCGAAATGTTAAAATTTCATACTGAAATTTCATACTTAATATTGATCTTGAAATTTTATAGGCAATAACTACTTTCGTGACTGCACTATTTACCCTTGGACTTTAGTAATACATGTACTAATAATTATAATCAATTATAGTAAAAGTTAAAAACCTATCATTTAATTATGAAATGTACTAGCCATCATACATATGAATACTTTATATATTTTAATCCAATAGCATATAGCAAGATTTTCAGTGTATGTTTAATATTGTTAATTTTGTGATTCTGTTTAGAAAACAAAGCCAAATATCTATGTAAATATATTTCTAAGAATGACTGTATGGAAACATGGGTTTTCAAAACATGGGTTTTCATATTTGTAGATTATACCACAATATGAAAGTGGTTATAGCTTTCATTTTGAGCTATTGTGATCACTGTTTGTCTGATGTCCACATTTCTTCATGATTTTGCTAAGCACAAATTCTCTCTGAAACCATCAGATTAAAGTTTGTAAAACTTGGCAGTGTTGTGATGCATGGATTGTTCTCAGCACATTCTTTTCTGATCCTTGCAGAACCAAAGTTCCTAAAGCAACATAAAAAAGTTAAAAAAATCTTTTTTAAAAAACTGCTGGGCAAATTCTAAAACATAATCACAGTAATAACTTTTTTTCAGATTTTGAAAAATTTTCATAGGAATTAAATTCATGTAACCCTCAAACATGGTTGTTCAAGAAATGTTGATTGGTCAAAAAACAAGAACATGTTCAAGAAATGTTGATTGTTCAAAGAACAAGACTAGCAGAGGGTGTATCACAGTTGTGTTATAAAGTTTATAATTTTATAAAAAAAGTTTAAAATATCTTCTTCTCACAAGTAGTGGGCAAGATTTTAAAATAATTTCACAGTTATGACCTTTGGTGACCTTGTACGAAGACTGTTAAAAAGATGCCGATTCATCAAGCAACATGGCATTGAAAATTAATTGTACAGGTTGAGGGCGGGGCAATTTCCATTATTTTTAAATGATTATTTATATAGAGAGAGACTTCTCAGTAGGGGATTGTGTAACAGTTACTAAAATAAATTTTTCTCCCCAAGAATATAAAATCTGTGTCTAGGAGCTGCAGAGATACTCAGGTTAGCGACAAAGGGCCATAAATAAGGGTCAACACAGCCCTCTTGTTTGTTTAAAGCAGATAACTTCATCAGTCATTTAACATCAGATTTTTTTGTCATCACAAATGGAGGTGAATCCAAAAAACAACACCTAATCATTTTTGTATTAGCTGACTTAAGATGCCTTGTCCCATCCCGCCTCACCCGCCTCACCCCACACCCATCTCTTTTGTTCTAATTCTTCATCAGAGTTTAAAGCAACCAAAAAATGCTGTTTTATGTTAATTTTTATGTTTAGTTTAAGTTATAGTTTCCAGTGCCAAGGTATTTCTTAGACATGTTAAACCAAAGGGAAGTAACTTCTGCACCCACAAATACTTTAAAGTCTTACATAGTAACCTCCCTTGCTTCTTGTCCAGTTCCACCATTCAGCTTTGCTGTACAAGACAATGAGCGACATTTGTTTCAATAACTAATAAAAAAGACCTAAATAAGTTTACTTCTTTTAAAAAATTTTTTGATGCTACCTTTCATTTTTTTAATCATTTATGAAAGATGAAGAATGTGCAACAATGGAGTGTTCCCTGTGATAACTGTTGTGGTGCATTGTAGTAAAAACATGGAATATTTTGGTCAGTTTTGGACAATTTCCATTAGAAGTAAAATGAATCTGTCTGTGAAACCAGTAAATATAAGCAGCACCTGACTCTCAGTGGAAAAATCTGGCAGGAAAATTGTGACTTTCACATGAAAATTTACGACACTTTTAATCATCAATGATTGATGGGGAATTTTAGGAAGGGCGAAGCAAAGTAAAGTGACATTTTAATGGATTTAAGAATATAAAACTTTTAAAAGTTGTCAAGACAGTGTAGAATTTTTAAAGTCAATTGTAGCTATGTAAAATATTTTATAAGAATGAATATAATGTAAGTGTTCCAAAAATCATGTCTTTCATATTAATTTTTTTAAAGCCATCTTTTCACATTTTTTCCTTTTTTTTCCTGTATGTACATAACATTTTATTTTATCTTGTGTTAGTAATATTTTGTGTACTGTTAAGTCTATTATGTGTGAAAGTCAATCAAACAGTATACTGTAAGACAGTTTGTATAAACCAAAAAAAAATGTGTATGTACTTGAAAAAGAAAACAGATAAGGTAATGTATACTGCCGTTGTATTCTATTTTCAGTTTTGTATAGTTTTTGTTTGGTTCGCAGTTTCCTTGTCACTCATCTTAATGTTGGTGCAGAACTATAAAAAAGGTAGTAATAATTAAGCAAGGCTGTAAAGGTACAGTCATTTTGGGGTTCTGAAATGGAATCTCTCACAAGGTTTGCTGGTTCCAGTCACATGGGAAGTCCATTTCAATAGTGGTACCATTCAAAGGTTCTAGTCACTAGGCCAGTTCATTTCAGTGAACCAGTCAATTGGTTTTCTTAACCAATTCCTTTTTACTGAATCCAGTCACCAGACCAGTCCATTTGAAACAGTGGAACCAGTCAATGGGCTACTACTGGTTCCAGTCACTTGACCAGTCTATGTCAGCAAACCAGTCAATTTGGCTCCCTTAGCAGCATCCTCTACTACTGAGTCTGGTTACCAGCCTAACTCAACATTTGAACCACTGTACTGTACTGAATTACCCAAGATTACTTAATTTAAAGGTAACTGAAATCCTTGGCTTTAACTTTATGGGTAGCTTTAAATTATTACATGTATCTAGTTTACCTGCAAGTTCTGATGAAACTTTTGTATAAAAACACAGATTCTACACGGAAGTTAGTTTGTATTTTTTTCAGTCTTGTCTGCCAACATGTCGGTTCAGAACAGAAGCCCAACCAAAGTCATCTATTAATGACAGATTGGCAGAAATGCTTTCGTAGGCATATAGAATTATGAAGTGTTTTTTTACACGTACATGTATATATACAAGTGCTCTCTTATATTTCTGATGTCATTCATCAAATATCAAGAACTTAAATGAAAATGCTTGAATAAATGTGAAACTTCATGGATTTTCAGTCTTTTATTTCATCCCATTTTCCATGCAGGTTTGAAGTTTCTCAGCTGGTGTTGTAGATGAGGCTATTGCTCATGCCAGAGCACCAAATTTGGCTATGTGTTTTTAAGTATTAATATCAGGAAATCACAGAGTTATCCACTTTGAAGCTGTTCTTCCGAATATGCATATCCTAGACTGAGGAGCTGGTCAAAATCATACACACTGTAAACCTGCACGTTTCTGCACAGTCATTCTTCCTTGTGTACTGGAGTCTGGGAAAATTTCTGATTCGGGTTAGTCCGTCTCAGAAGTCGAGTGGGGAGACGCTGACTTGAAATAACTAACCTATCGTAACCAAGGGTCATGGGTTCTAGCCCTGCCACCGACCATGTCTCTTTATGTGAGAAAGTTAGCAGTTTCTTACGGAGGAAAGGGATGTAGTATTTATAGAATAATATATGGCTGAGCAGTGCCTTTGAGTGATAATCTCCCTGGTAATGCAGTACATGTAATTGCCCTACAGCTTCAACAAGGTAAACTGCCCGATTGTAAAATGTTTCGGCATTCACTTGAAACAGGCATTAAATTCACACAACTAACACATTTGGTTTAAAATTTTGATGTGATCTAATGCCTTGCAACTTTGCTATAAACCAGTCATGCTCTGCATCCTCGAGTTCTAACCAGTACTTGCACAAAGGAGGAATACTGGAAGCGGACCAAACTGATTTACGCCTGCTACTTCTGGATCAGAAGTCTGGTGCCAGCCCCTTACACCACTGCATGTCTCCAGGGAGAACTGTTATGCATTAATCTCTTATGGACACAGTAACTGAATTGACACCCAATCAAATCCTAAACGTCTCACAACATCCTTCAGGAAGCACATCACCGACAGGAAATTTCTAAAATAAACTTTATACCAACGTCTGTTACCACTTACACACAAACAAGCAGCCAATGGATAAAACTTTATTGCATATCTGATCGGCATTTCCGGGGATTTTACTTTGCTGGAAAAATCGGTCTTGCACTTCCTGTGCGACTCTTGAAATTCTTGTACGAACATTTGCAAACATTATGACCTTACTCCTCCAAAAGCAACACCTCAATACCGTTTGCTTCTGTATGGTAATGCATCATTTCAATACCGTTTGCATTTTAGAATTCTACTTAAAAGTGCAAGACAGAATGCAAGAAAAAGTTTCTATCATGCGACATTTGGTGCAGGTAGAAATATCCGTCACCTCGGGTAATTGCTTTATGGGAACTTGGCTCGGGCAACTGTTTTGTAGGAACTCGGCAGAGCCTCGTTCCCGACAAAACAGTTACCCTCGGTGACAGATATTTCGATCTGGACTGCATGCTCATGACAAAAACTATTAGTCTTGCTTATGTATAGCCCCAAATAAAACTGTTGAGTATGTAAACACACAGAGAAAAAGATTCCATGAAAACTTTAAGATCTTTATTTCATTAGAATTTGTTATACCAAATCAAGGCATATAACAAACATTGAACTTAATTGCACAAGTCAAACTTAGCAGTGGTATACCTGTAAAATGACAAAATAGTTTATGATGGCTGAACTTAAAATGTGCCCACACAAAAACTGTTTTCACCATTTTCTCGCATTCAACATGTAAGTATATGAGCACGTAACAGTAACACACATTAGCTGGTCAAACATGACAAATAACTACTTCATACAATTTCCCTTTCTGACTAGTATTATACATTTATACAGCTGAAATAAGGCAAAACAAAAACTATATGTGTTTTGGGTATCCTTGCCAAATAACTTTTTTTTTTCTAAAACACTTGAAAATTGGGTTTTATGATAATTTTCTTATAAAAAGCTGAAACATGCATTTTTTTTTTTGCCGACATAAGTTGCAAATTCAAAGATTTAATAGCTCTTAAATAATTTGTTGCATTATACAAAGCATGCTATAACATCCTTCCCTTTGTACCACCTGGTACCTAAAAGTAACAGTAGATGGATCATATTATAGAATTATACTAATATGAAATTGTTGAAAAATATGAAAAAAATAATACTCCTGGATATGGGTTTTGTCGTATAGATTGTGATGTCATAAAGATTGTGATGTCATATAGATTGTGATGTCATAAGGATACTGATGTCGTAACGATACTGATGCATATTTTGTTATGATATCTCTAGCTACTCGGATACTCTTAACATTCAATACCATTTGTGGCCCACGTTCGTGATAACGTACTAATAAAGCCTTGGCTGTAACTCCCAATACGTTTAACTTTGGACAGTGTTCACACAACAGTAGGCCTATGGTAATGCCTGTCATATTTAATTTCTAACATGATTGTTTGGAGTATTTCAGACAACTGGAGCTTGAAATCTAGTATTGTATATTTTGTGATAAACAACACTTTGGTGTAGAAACACGTTATATCTTCATGATGTAAAATTGTGATGCATCACATAGCAAATACTGGTATAAATGATAACCTACTGCAATACTCAGTTAAGGTAAGAACCATAAAAATCAATGGAAGCATTGTTTATCAGTTAATAAACAACAGTTTGATTTTCATTTTTTATGAACAATTCAGGCATACAGCCTCCCTGGTTAATTCATGCACATAAGAACTGCTTATTAGACAATAAACAATGCATGAAGATTTTAAAATTATAACAACTGTCACAGCTAGATCAAACTCAGCAAAAAGAATACAATGACCCATATTCACCATATACCTTGAATTACACATTTATTTTACTCACTTGATAATCATTTTCAGTTTTACCCAATCCTTGATAAAAGCATTATCAGCAATGGATGAATTTTAGCATTTATACCGTATCAGGCATCAAACTCAAGTTTCACATGCTTTAAAAAATGTTACATGCATTCTACAAAACGAATTTGGTCATTCAATAAATTTCTATTAACAACCTTTAAAACACTCCAAACATTTATACATGTATCGTGTATAATAATCGTAAACACGATATACAACTTCACTTAATTAGCATAAAATGCATATCAAAATTCCTGAAATCTGTCCCACTGACACATGTATATACAATCATGTAGTTTTCATTTCTGGAAATCAAAAATGGGTGTGTGTAATCCATGCAGTCTGATCATGATCTGCACTGTTTACTATAAAGGTCAGTAGCTGTTCACTGCGCATCCATATGAGCATAAAATATTACTACTATCCAAATTGAAAAAAGGGTCAAGTGAATCTCCGGATATTTAGCAGGGTAATATACAAGATAATGCACCTGTATAAAACAGTCACCCCAACTGTATCTCCAGACTGGCTGTGTAACACATGTGCAAATGTACCCTTGACTTTTTATGAGTACAATATTGTTCAGCATTTTGACGGATGAACTTGAAACTACTGTATCTGCTCCTTCGTTTATATACAGAAACAAAGGTTTCCCAACCAACCTTTGATTATCATGATAAATTACTTTGTAGACAATACTATCAATGAGACAGATTTCAGAATGTACCAGATCCTTATTGTTATATTAATTACACAACATCCAAAGGCAAGTGTAAAATGGTTACTTCTCTACTACATGACATGTGACCATTTCACATCACCTTGTAAGAACACTGATTTATCAAATGGACTAGTTTGTAAGCATGATGTTACCTTCTGTAACATAATTTATCCCTTGTTAAACCACATGTCTATGATATATATAAACAAGTGGTATAGTTCCTTTAGACTGTACAAGCATAGTGACAAGATGAGGATGTTTATGAGCAGACTGTCTTTAAGCAACCAGTCTAAACAAATGACTGAAACCAGTCTACAGAATAAGTAGTTACCAGTCTAAAGAAATAGTGATAATCAGTCTATATGATTACTGTTAACCAGTCCAAAGGATAACTGTTAACAATCTACAGAAATACGGATAACCAGTCTACAAAATTACTAGCAACCAGTCTAAAGAATAAATGGTAACAGTCTACAGAAATACTGATAACCAGTCTACAAAATAACTGGCAACCAGTCTAAATAATTACAGTGTATGTGACATTTTGTGACCTCTGAATCAAGGTTTAAAAGCAGCAACATTTTACTGTAGAAGTTAATTGTACAAATATTGCAGAGACTGTTCAAGTGGTATCCTGGATTAAGCACACACTTGGCCTCAATTTCTGTAGCTGTCACAACTATGTTACATACACTGAAATGTTTTGAGATATGTCTAAAAGTAGCACAAATTCAGAAATGGAATTCTCTTTATATAATACAAAACAATAACAAAAAACAGTTATGTGACATAAACTTCTACATAAAATCACTGCTTTAATCATAGACATTTCTATCCAATAAAGCTCCCGAGTTTCACTTGTAAAAACAGGCACTTTATCAATGTGACAGCTTGTTAATGTTATCCACATGGGACACATTAAGCACAAAAGAGAGACTTTCACCTTTTCTATCTTTTGTTCTGCAAGCTGGAACCCAGGCAAGCCAAGCCCAATACCTGAGACAACCTGTCTGATTATCTACAATTTTTGGTTATTCATTTGATAAATTTTCAGTAAACACCGCTTTGAAGGACTATTCTTGCATATCAGGCAGGCATTTCCACCGATTTTACAAAAGCCAGAAAAATTTGTCTGTGAGGTGACAATATAAATATTCTTACGCTACTTTACTAAACAATACCATTTGTTTTTATATGATAATGCATCATTTCCATAAGTTTTAATTTAGAAATCTGTTTTCAAGTGCAAGACGGTATTGCGTGTAATAGTTTCTATCAGAACACATTTAGTTCAGATGGAAATATCCCTCACCCAGGTAACTGTTTTGCGGGAACTCGGCAGAGCCTCGTTCTGACCAAAACAGTTGTCATTGGTGACGGATATTTGGAACTGCATGCTCATGACAGAAATTAATAATCTCAACTGACAGGGGAAAGGTTATGGCAACCTTGTTTCAGTGGACACTTTTGGCATGCCACTTACCTGACAGCTGAACTCGGATCAGACTTTAAGAATGTGATACCAGCAATTACACGCTGACTTCCAACGGGTTACATTACACTCGATGGCAATAATGCCTGTGTTAACATTACGTAAACCGATACAGCAATGCCTGTATCACATTACATTAAATGAAACTAGAGCTATCACTAAATGTGATTAATACCCCCGAAAGACTGCTTTATAAACTGAGGAAGTTCGTAGCAACATGATACCTTGCAGAAAAAAATTAAAATAGAGATATTGTCCTTGGCAATAACTCTGTAATTAGTCAAGATGGAGTTATGGTTCTTGTGCACTGCACTTCCTCCCATTGTGCTTGACCATTGTATTGAGTTTTATTGAATTCCAACCAGTAGTTTTCAAGTTATGCTCCGGACAAGGAAAAGTAACAAAGGGCAATAAATCTGTAATTAGTCAAGGTACAGTTATGGTTTCTGTGCACTGCACTTCCACTCAATGTACTGGACCATTGTATGAAGTTGTATTGAATTCCAACCAAAAGTTTTCAAGTTATGCTCCTGACAAGGAAAAGTAACAAAGGGCAGTAACTCTATAATTAGTCAAGATAGAGTTATGGTTTCTGTGCACTGCACTTCCTCTCAATGTACTTGACAAAGTTGTATTGAATTCCAACTAGTAGTTTTCAAGTTATGCTCCGGATAAGGAAAACTAACAAAGGGCAATAACTCTGTAATAGTCAAGATGGAGTTATGGTTCTTGTGCACTGCATTTCCTCTCAATGTACTTGACCATTGTATGAAGTTGTATTGAATTCCAACTAATAGTTTTCAAGTTATGCTCCGGACAAGGAAAACTAACAAAGGGCAATAACTCTGTAATAAGTCCAGATGGAGTTATGGTTCTTGTGCACTGCACTTCCTCTCAATGTGCTTGAAAATTGTATGAAGTTGTATTGAATTCCAACTAGTAGTTTTCAAGTTATGCTCCGGACAAGGAAAAGTAACAAAGGGCAATAACTCTGTAATAAGTCCAGATGGAGTTATGGTTCTTGTGCACTGCACTTCCTCTCAATGTGCTTGACCACTGTATGAAGTTGTATTGAATTCCAACAAGTAGTTTTCAAGTTATGCTCCGGACAATGAAAATGCAACGGACCGACCGCCCGACCGACCGACCAACCACCGGGTGACTCCTATATACCCCCCCAAACTTCGTTTCGGGGGTATAAATATATCATTCATATTAAATTATAAATCATATATTGGAACGGCTTTGAACATATATGGTAATATCACAGAAAATGCTGCCTTCCATTTTAATTAAAATGGAATTTAAAGTTGAATCCCTGCCCTCCACCATTGCCGAACGGGTTGAAGCCGCCGTGAAAGAAAGGATGCTGGTGTCCTCCCTGCTGCTGTTCTGGGTCCAAGGGATCTTCCCCATTATCAAACTTGGCTCTCAGCTCTGTAAATGGAAAATTCACGAAAATTGCGCATATTAAATCATTGCGAATATTAGCCAATTTGCAATAACTTCATTTCTGTACATTAAAGTTGTATTTACAACCTCTATATTCCAACAGACCGAAACAGACCACTCTGATCGTAACGTAGGCTATAAAAAATATTTTACACTCATTTGTCCTGCATGTCAAAAATATTGCAAATTTGGATGCATTACATTATTGAGTTTCTTATTTTCGCAAATGAAGCACTTGGCCAATTCACCAAACTTGCTAAAAAAGCCAACAATGATTACCGGGTACATATATAAAATAATGCTCGCTTGCGAATTCAAACAGTTGCAGATAAATAGAAAATCGCGATATAAGCAATTCACGAATATAAAAGCTTTTACAGAACTTTTTAACCAGGAAGTGAAAAGTTATGATTTCAGGACATTGGTGTTAACATATGTGTAATCATAGATGGCATTGCCATAAAATGGGTGAGAGCACCAGGTAATGTAGTTTCAAACAGAGATAAAGTAAACACAATATTTTACCTGGATCAGTAAGTACTTCTTTAGCCGCAGCAATATCCCTGAACATCCTTTCAGCATGTTCTTTATCTTCCCCAGGATGTCTGTCTGGATGCCATTTTGCTGCCAACTTTCTATAGGCTTTCATTATAGTCTTCTTTTTGGTATTTCTAACAAAAAAACAAAACAATATAAAACTAGAAATTTTTTTTAACGAAAATTGTATGTCTCCCTACCCTATGACCTTGATCTTTCACCTAGTGACCCCAAATTCTAATATGTTAACTACTTCATACTGACGCATCCTGCAAAGTTTTAAGAAAACTTGATAGCCAGACAGACAACACAAAACCAATATTTCTCCACGCCACTTTGTGGTTACTTTAAATGGAATCACTACTCTTACTTTCATGAGAAATGTACTCATACATCCTACTATGTGCTAAATCGCGAAAGGAGTATTTTCTAATAGTAAATCAAAGTGAAAAGAATCTTTTACAAGATTTTTAAATTAGCAAAATGGGGAATTTGCGACAAAAGCAAAAAAATTAATTCACTGCGAATATAAACCAAATTTACAGTAATTGAAAGCAGTAACTGTTCACCAAAAAATGTAAACTTAGATGTCTTACCTTTTAACTCCTAATATTTTGTAATAGTCTCTCTTCTGAGAGTTTTTGAGCAATTTTTGAGCACGATCAATTCCTTCCTTTGCTCTTCTACTTTCCTGATCTACATTCATCGCCTGCTGGTACTCTTTTACAGCTGTAACAAACATGAAATTTGGTTTAAAGACAGAAGCCAGGTTTCAAACTTGTGCCATACAGCCATATTGTCTGGCTTATATTTACGCAACAACACTAGATGTACAGGCAGACTATTCACAGCCAAATAACTGCACAAAAAGCTCTGTTGTGAACTAATAACTTTTTTAGAGGCAGATGCCAGGAATCGAACCTCTAACATGGAGCAACATTGCCTTGCAATACAAATCAGAACCTCTTGTGTACAGCTTTGCAAGTCTTGAACCAGTCACTAATGAAGACACAAGTCACTAAGACACTGCCAGTAATTTTCATCACTTTGCTTCATCTAGAAACTGTCCAAATTGAAAGATGGACCATTCTGTTCTAGAATATTAGCAAGATCAAGGTCAAGAGCTTTTTACCTGCTTCATAATCTTCATTTGCTATGTGAGCCTCAGCTTTATCACACATGGCATGCAGGTTTTCTGGATCCATTTCTAATACTTCATTACATGCTTTAAGTGCATCTGTGCCATGTCCACCCTGAAAATACCGAACACAGCAACCTTTCAATTTATGTGTACCTATTTTTCTTATTTTCATTAACAAAGCTTGTATTCTTACAATTTTTCGATAAAACCCCTTGCCCTTAAAATCTGATATTGCATATTCACTACTTTTACGACGAATACTGTGTTTATGGAAATATACTTGTTCGAAATATTGTTCAGTAGTCAGCAAATTTTACTAGAATTACAGTTTTCAAACCTGATACAAAGTTATACAATCCATCAAAACGGTCTTATTTTCAAAAGCAATAGTTTTATAGCAGGTTACTAAATTTTGGGCCAATATTGTTTAAATTCCTCGCACCTGGTCGAAAGTAGAGCTTGAATGATCCATGACCCATGAGTAAGTGAGTGATTTATAGTCAACAACACTGACCACTTAATTAAGGAGACAGAGACCCTGGTCTAATTTTCAATGACCTAAAGTTCAAATAACTGTTTTCAAATAGGTGATTCCCTTATTGTTTGCCAGTGACATGCACAATTTACACTGTCCTTTGTTATTAATATGAAAACAGCTCTCACCTTTGCTAAACAATGACATATATGTGACTTCGCAGTGTGAATGAAATGGAATGCTTTAGGCTCTGTTTCCATGATTTTCTTTGCTTTATTGACACAATCGTCCCAGTGTTCTCCATGAGCGAGATCCTGTGCTTCTTTCAACTGTTTAGCAAGCTTTTTTACTTTTTTATAAAACGGGAAACACTCTTTATGATCGGGATCTAGCTTCAAGCATTCTTTAACTTGCCTGTAATGGAAAAAGCAGTTCAATGTACAAGTGAAACCATATTGTTAAAATCTGCACATAAAAATCTGCACATAATTTCCTTTTTTTCTTTCTTTGTTTATAAGTCGCGACCGACCCTCAGACTTCTCCCTGGGTGAACTTGCCAAGACTCCTGACAGATGCAGGTTGTAGAGAGACAGATGCAGATACAAGGGAATCTGGGTACCAGACCCTAGTTCTTTTCAGAATAGACTCATTGATTTTTATATGTGACAGGTATATAGCACTGATACACATGAGACTACCTCTGGGTTTCTAACCAGTTCATCTCTAGATGGGTGGGAAACACTGATAAGTGTTTCTGAAACTTTCAGTGCCCCGGCCAGGATTTGAACCAGGGACCTCCTGATTGGTAGTCCTGAGCGTTAACCACTCGGCCCCCACAAACCTGATCAATGCAACTTGTGACTCCTTCAAAACTGAAACCTTTTTTTCTCATTATAAATGAAAAGGGTTGAATGAATAAGGGCAACTAACAAAACAAAAAAAAATAGAGATCTCAATAGCTACCAGGACATAACCAACTAAAAACAAAGGTAAAAAAAAAAAGAAAATCAAAAGAAAAGGGCCAAAAAAAAAATAAGACCCGTACAGAAAAAGATAAACAAAAACAAAGTTCGAAAAGGACTGTAAAAAACTAACCAATTTAAAAGGCCTTAAACAACCTGACGGACATGGGGAAATATAGTAAAGCAAACTCAAATAAAAAATCCTTAAACAAAAACCTTGACATGTCCTCTTGTCTGGTGAAGGTGGATGGTAAAAAGTATGGTGTTCAAAGAATACCTCAATGGTTTGAATAAAGTGAGGTGGGGAAGGGGGGGGGGGGGGGAATACGGGGGGAAAAAAATAAGCAAAAACAAAAAACTTTCTAAGTAAAAAAGGGCCATAATTGAAAACATTGACAGAGGCCGCTGAGATGGAGGAGTGGAAACAAGTGTAAGTCAAGCCTCCCAAACTTTGAAAAAAGTGGGGGTGGGGGGGGGTAAAAACGAAAAAAATAAAAAAGGTGTGACGCCAACGGCCGGCGGCGGGGGGTAGTAGGTAGCCCTTTATAGAAAATGAGGAAAAAGTGTCCGTTGGGTTCTATTTTAAATATATTCAAAATGTTAATTACTATTCCTTAGAAGAAGCAATGATGGTTTGAATTACCTGAATATTCCAAGTGTATTTTTCATGCCTTTTTCTTAAAGTAACGTCATGATTAAACCCTTTTCCTGCTAGTGTCAAGTGACTCTACTCTTGTTTCCAGTGCAGATCATGATCAGCCTGCACATCTATACAGTCTAATCATGATCTCCACTGCTCACTATTCAGTCAGTAAATTTTAATTAGTGAGCACACATTTGAACTACTGCACATCACAGTACTGCCTGAATTGAGGGATGGACATACCGGTTTTGGAACTTGTGCAGGGTAAAAGTTAAAGCCCCAGGAGCACATTGAATTTTGCAAATAAATGCTACATGTAATTTAACATCCTAAGTGATCCTGGGACTTTAAAGTTATTTTAAGAGTACTGAATTTGAAAAAAAAGTACAGAAACAACTTCAATTAATTTCATTTTGTACTAATTAATTTATTCTCGATTGCAAAACAATTTCTTACTACTAAGATTACCAGTATTACTAATACTAATAACTTAATACTTACACTAGGGATTCATCAGCATCTCCCATCTCATAATATAAATTTGATAGTTTAAAATAGCCTTTGGTATTGTCATTTCTTAACTTTGTAGTGGGACGTATATCCATGACGGCTTTGCCTAGATCTCCCTGTGCTATATAACATTCCGCACGTATCTCTCGCAAATCTGGATTCCAGGGACATAACTGAAAACAGCAAGATAATACATAAGTTAAGATAACGTGAGGTGTTGAAAAATAAATACAAAACAAACTCAGACCTAGACTATGACAAAAACATGTGGAATACATTTGAAACGATTCTTTTGTAACATGTTCTCGGACATCAACAAATGCCAATGTTTACTGCATCAGAGGTGACAATAGACCATATAACTGAGAATTATGGAACCCATTATCACAGTTGTGTAATTAATGATGATTTGCAAACTGGGCCACTTATCCACAGACCTGGTCACTGAATCCGGACAGTACTGGTCAAATTAAGTATATACCAGTCCAAGTAGGCTTAAACGATAGGCCTTATGTAACTTTAGTATACCTACAAATCTTGCACCTCGGTATAATCTAATATTGAATAGGGTCTTGAAAACTCATTACAAAAACAAATATATATGTTTCAAGTTTTTTTAAGACAGAATTGTATGGAACATATTCCTTGAAATCCTAATTCAAATGTCCATCTTTATATCATTACAATTTTACTACAATCCGAATAATGTTAATACTCATGATATTGTTTAACATTTTTTATGCGTGCTTGTATTTAAATAAGAGTGTTGGTCTTCTTTGGTGGGGGTTAAAAGAAAATTTGTACATTTTCATTACGTTTAATTTTCATTTCATTTTGTGTATTATATAATTATGCTATCTTCCTATAAAATTTGTATTTGTCATAAGTGTTCACCTTCTTTAAATAAAGAATTATTATTATTATTTTATTATTTTTAACAGTCCAAAGTCATTATTAGAATAGGGTCAAGCAAAAAGTCAAGTTTAGACAGAACATTTTTGGTTGGTTTCTCATTATACTCCTTTTTTTTTTTTTTTTTTTTTTTTTTTTTTTTTGGTTTGGGAGTTTTTACTTTGATTAGGTTTGGGGGGTTATTATACTTTCAAGTCCTGATGAGGGGAGAGGGAGACAACTCAACCAAATGTGAATATAATTTAATACCGAACAATGTATTTAAAACTCATCTGAAGTCCAAGTTCACCAAATATTATGCAAGTAAAGATATATTGGACTGGGAAACTTCGACTGATCAAAACCCTTGATTACAACAATGGCGGTAAACCCGCTGCACAATGCGGTAAATGCTTTTTAAAAACTTGTAGCAAAGATGATAAAATGACTGATTATTAAATATTTGAGCATCATGATGGCAAGAACAAGCATTGGCTATATTTAGCTATAAGCTCGCCAACTAACCGCCAAATCTATTGGGTACCTAGTGCAAGGACCTTGACGGGAAAAAAGCTATCTCCCTCAATTAACGGTCTCGCAGCCAGTCTTAGGCCTGCCCTTTTAGAACGTCATCTTATCATCCGAAATAGCCATAATTAAACCACCACCAAATATAGTAAATATATACAGCCTCACTTTAATGCAAAATATGCTGTTTTCATTATATCTGTAACTTATATCTCTATGCATGATAAGTGGAAAAAAGAGAGTCAAATTGAACTTACATCAATAGCTCTGGAGAGTAATATAATAGCCCCCTGAAAATCTCTATTAGTATACATGACTTTAGCCTGCTCTATCTCATGTGCTAGAGGCGCTATTTGATCTAAGTAATTCATGGCTTCTGCATTGGCTGGATCCTTGCTATGCTGAAATATACAGGAACATGTGTGTTAATTACAACATTTTACGACACGCATGGAAGACTGTTCTTGTTTTCTTCAAACATCATGAACATGATGGAGGAAAAAACCAACACTGGTGTAAATGTTCGGGAAAGTTAACTTGAAATCAATTTTCAATCACCATAGTACACTTATGTAAAGGTGACTAATATTAATTATTACATATACATCTACACCAATAACTACGGCATACACTGACACATACTCTTGAGACTCATTCCAGATGAAATCAATCACAAAGCCAGAGAGGCAATATGGAAATAACTACATCTTGCCGAAGGACACAACCTCAGTGGCACTGGTGGTGATCAAACCTAGGACCCTTCCGGCCCCAGGGCTGAACACGCAACCTCTGCAGCACCACAGAAATAATACTATTAATCTTTAGAAAAGTTTTCACTTTTATCAGTGACCCTCACCTTCAAATTTGGACAGTGCTATTATTTTTTCAAAGCGGTGCTCATTCAAAACTTTATGGACAGAATACCGCGGAGAGCAGATCATGACTGAACTACATGGCTCGGCAGGCTGATCATGATCTGCACTGTCTGCAGAGTCACAGCATTTTGCAACCAGCAGTGTAAAGTTAAATTTTCATACTTACAATTTCTTGAAAATCTCTTGTAGCTGCTTCCAAATTACCTTGTTTCAGGTAAACATTGCCTCTCTGCGTTAATGCCTGAAATGCAGAACAAGTAAACAAATTATTCACTTATGAAATTTTAACCCATCATTTTCACAATGCGACATGGAACTGTTGCACGCCCCTAAATTCTGTAATAAATTCTTGGCTTTTTAAGTGCATCATGGACCCCATATCAATGTCAATAAAATTAACAGTGGTAAATTTAGTGGACTGTAAATTTTTTTGTTCCTGCAAGTTCTTACAAAATAAATTAACTACTATAAATGACTGCTTCCTGACTAGTACTTGAGCCAAAAGAAAACCACTGATGGACAAATACACTTCCTCTGGGTTAGGAATCTGATGCTTTACTCCTTAATCGAGGCACCCACTTGTGTTGCATTAAACTCTTTTTGTGGACATAAAATTTCAAGGTCTGTTGCAATAGAGCCATCAAAATTCAGATAATATTCTGCATGATAAAAGTAGTTACTTACAGCAACAAAACCTGGCCGGAGTTTGATACTTTTATCTAGGTCAGGTAGAGCAGATTTGGATTTCCCAAGTGCTAAATATACTGTGGCTCTTCTAAAATACGTTAAATAGTTGCTAGGATCTTTCTCTGAAATCAAAATATGTATTTTAGCCCACACATAAAGTTGCAGTTTCAAATTACAGTCAAATCCGTGTCAAAGACCAGTCAGTAAATAAATACCAACATGAAAGCACTATTCATTTTAGAATTTATTTAAATTTTGTAGCAGGAATACCTGTGAAATAAAGACCATTAATTTTGTCAATAAAGCATGCTATAGCTTCTTCTAATTTAAAGGTATTTGTTCACAGGTTTGCTAGTAATCTGGTACTACAAATGAACCAACTGGTGATCAGTGTTGATATACTGTTCAACCTCCCCGAACGATACCTCCCTAGAGCAACATCCTCCCTATAAAGACACACATTTTCTTTCCCATTGAATCAACAACAACAACAACAATACTTTTATTTCATCCCAAATACAAAAACTGTATCAATATGGGGAAATGAGTATAATTTCATGTCAATCAATAACAGCAGTATATATTGGGGAAAGCCTACACAGTATATAAATATGTTGGTAAAAGTACAAACAGTGTATTTAATCAATTATGCAAGGAATCAACCTCTCCAGAACAACACCTCTCTACAACAAACACATTTCTATGTTCCCATCTATAGGTGTTTGCTCCTGAGAGGTGACACTGTACATGTATATATCTTATAACATGGTGGCTACAAACAGGCAAGACTATATAATTTATTCAAATGTGAACTTCAAAGCCACAATGGATTATGCTGATGTCCATGTTCTCAGGTGCATGCATGATGCTCATTGAGAAAACAATGCTAACATTGGACTATAAATAGCTTATGTGGAAGTGTTATTAATGTAAAGATTCATGCATTCTCTTACCAACAGCAATATCAAAATGAGATAGAGCTTCTACCATATTTCCACTGGCTAACAACTGTTTTCCAAGCTCAAGGTGCTTGCTTGCTTCTTCCGAGGTAGCTTCAACAACTGCAACAAAATGACACTTTCTGGTTAAATAATTTGGAATTTAAGTTACAAGTCCTTAGCTATGTTGTTGTACGAGTTTAACACCATTTTCAACCATATTTTGGTCATTTTAACATGTGGACAGTTTACCTAACGCTCCTGGGACGAACCAGTACTAGATCTCTATCATCATTATAAAACTGCAGACTTTCTCAAATAATCACAGTAATAATTTAAAGTTGACAAGATGCAAATAAGAGCAAACATAAGCAATGTAAGCTAAAACCGAAAGCCCAAATGTTGGCATACTGAGTAAAGATCAAGGAAACCAGAGATATCCTGCAGTCCGATCTGGTGGCTACTTATCATCTCATATACTACCCAGTACAGGGATCGAACCAGAGATGCACTGATGTGCTAAAAAAAACACACTTTACCCGGAAATGATTTCAGTGTTTTCAAGCCAGCGACTTTTAACCACTTGACCGTGGTCCGATTTCTACTGAACATATTTGTATATCTGGTTCTTTGAAGTGATACACACTGTTACGTGCCCCACTGTTACTAACGAATTTTATCGGTTACTGGTTTAATTTGACAGATTTAAATAATTTCCATGTGTAATGTTTAAAAACTAATTTACAGTAAACATTCTTAACTTCTTAAAAGTGTAAAATTCCAAGTCATTAACAAATTCCTGTAACTCTAATCTTGCACTCTGCATGCTGGAGTAATAACCCATGGTTTACATACCTTCAAAAAAGACATCAAGAGACAAACTTATGACAACAAGTGATTTAATCACTTGAAAAATATCTTTAGACACCATTGTCATCAGTATTTCGTCGTCAGCATCACCTGTAAATGTTTGACAACTTTACCGGACTTTTGTCTATTTACTCGTGGGGTTACTGGATTGGCTAATGTGTTTACTTCCGGGTTAATGCTATTAGACTGGTTTTAAATGTACAGAAATGGGTAAACTCTGGTGTCCGCTACTCATCCGGGTGAATACGAGTCAAGTGTACATGTTACATATTAACAATATGCCTGTCTGAAATACTGTTGGGACGGATGCTTAAACCTTCAGAATCTAAAATAAAAACCTGTCACTTAACCACTCTTTGCAACAAGTGTTGAACAGATTTAAGTATCTAACATATGCGCCGCTTTAAAGTTTTCATTAATGGTACAACACAATACATAGCTTTTGACCGACCTAACAAATAACATTTATGCATTAGTCATAATAAATATCAAATTATAAGATTTATACATTAGTAATATTATCACAATATCACATTATTTGCTCTATAATTATTATTATTACTATATTAGAAAAGTAAATTAATTGAATACGTAAACAGTTAAGACTGCATGGATAAAACTAATAAGCATTACAGCATAGCAAGCTACATTATACTATAAGACGGCTATTAAAAGTTGTGTGGAGGTCGTTGATCGTGGCCTACAATGTGGGTCTAAAAACTGCCATAAAAGGGGGAAATAAAACTCTGAACTACAAAAGAAACACAAAAGTGTGACATAAAAAAGATTTAAGACCATTTATCCCCCCAAATCAGATTTGGGAGGAACTGATGAGCAACTTCCTCACAATAAAAAGACATAACAGGCACAATGCAAGCAGGGTATGGCATAATGAACAAAAGCATGGTTTCTGATTACGTACCTTACAAAAATAAAACAGAATTATACAAAAAAAAACAAAAATAATATCAAACAGGGAATGCCACGTACCAAAAACGCAGCCTCCCCAAAACAAGCCCCACAGCACCCAGAAGTGCACACCACCAAAGACTCATTCACCTTACATACCAAATGACAAGGAAATAACTGTAGCCAGATCGGTAAAGGGGCGGGTACAGAACATGACCTGATGACAATTCCGTCACGGTACCCTTTCATTAAATAGCCTAACGTTTACAGTCACTTTTAAATAATGTGTCGGGATGAAAATGAACAAAAAATTCTGAAGAGTTCACCAGACACTACCTAGAACAATAATTTCTGTCATGAGCACGAGGTTCAGATTGAAATATCCGTCACCGAGGGTAACTTTTTTGGCGGGAACGAGGCTCTTCCGAGTTCCCACAAAAATTTGACAAGAGGTGACGGATATTTCCATCTAAGCTAAGTGTCTCATGATGGAAACTTTTTCTTGCATACTATCTTGCACTTTAAAGTAGATTTCTAAATGCAATCTTATCAAAATGATGATTTATCACGAAAAACAAATGATTTTCCGACGTTGTGTTTAGGAATGTGACGTCACAATGTTTATTACGTTACGTCATAAGTAATTCACGAGAGTCGTATGACATAGGAGGAGTGCCAGACCGGTTTTTCCGGCATGGGCAAAATTGCCGGAAATGCCGTTCCGATATGCAAGAATAGTAAACTAATTCCGACAGTTCACAAACAAACACTTGATATATCGAAATTTGTGAAACATGATCTCGTATGACCGTCAAGTACACTGAAAATGTGTGTAACTAGATCTAAAAGTGCATACCAGCACAAAAGCACATTGAGTCACTGAATGATGCATTTTTGAGAAAAACTGGACCATGAATTTTTATAATGAAATTTCGCCAGAGTTCTATGTACTCCTTGACGCAGTAACAAAAAAGTGTACGGTGTATTTATGTCTATGTTGGGTTTTGTTATTCGTATTCTTTCCATGCATACATGCTCAGAAAAGATATGTGTACAGTCTAACCATGCTTTTCTTTGAATCGTGCGAGGCTTATTTTGTATATTTGTAGAAACATGGCATTATACATATCTTTTGATGAATTAATTGTAATTGGGTAAACTATTTAATTTTACAATCTCTAATACTAATAAATCCAATATACCTTGTTAATTTATTTCTGTTTGTGGGCAATAATTTGTTTGTATTGCATTGGTAGAGGGGGCAAATTTTAAAGTCTTTTCAGGAATTTTCTGAGAGTACTAAGGGGGAGGTTCCCCTGGTGGCTGCCCGTAATTAAGAAGGGCTGAGTCGTCTTGCTTCGGATCAGTCATCTGGGGAAAACACATTGCATTTAATACTCATCTTTTTTCAAGTTATAACTTTTATTACGTATACCTACATAAAAAAATATCTGAATGTGCGGACCGTTGCTTGTACGGTAGAAAACGTGACAAAAAACGCGTGTAAACCAGTCCATTGAATTCCAATATGGAAGCCACAAGTTGAAACAAGAGAAACGTTATTGTTATTTCGAGTGTTATAACCGAATTTATGGGGAAAATGTGAAAGGTTAGTTTGTTTTTATTCCTAGCTTTTGTATCTAGTTGTAATGACATCATTGCTTTCCTATTCCTTATTCAGCTTTATTTGCTAGCATCGCATTTCTGCATGTTTCTAAGGTCGCTATAGATTGCAGGTATCAATCAACAGGTGTGAATAAGCCAATATGAATCCTTGATAAACTAGTGAGATCAATGATTATTGTTTTTCACGCGTATTAATGGTGCCTGACCATAGTTGAATGCAAACTTAAACTCAACAGGGATTGTTTACATGTGTATTTTAAAGTTAGAGCATGCCCAAACATGTTTTTCACAGTATAGTTTTAAAGTTTGACATATTTATCAATCTCAGGCCAATAAGCAATTTAAGTAACAAACAAAAATGGAATTGCAAATGATAACTTATTATTGAAGCAAGTAATAGAGAAGGTAGGTTTCTTGTTCATTTTGAGTTTAAAAGCATCATTTAAAACTCTTCAGTATCGTTGAGTAAGTGACACTAATTTACCTTTATTCATCGGTAAGGGTAAGTTCTTCTAGGATTAATTAGACAACCCATAGTTTTGGAAAAGTAACAGGTGTAACAATTATATGTGAAGTTAAGTTTGAAACTATATTTAAAACTAAAGCACTTAATGTTTGATCTAAAATTTGGAATGACATCCCAACTGATCCATTCTGTAAACTCATCAATTTTGGAAGAATTTTAAAGAAGGTATAACACTGGAAGTTCTCTGGTTGGAATTAACACTACTATATTAAAGTGTTAATGTTTTAGTTACTCTCTACTATTTTAGTTTAATTGCTTCTGTAAAAGTTTATTTTTAATCATGTACATGTACTGTGATTTATTAATGTTTGTATTATTTTTGGAAGTGTCTCCACGTCCGGTCACGGATGGGGAGACCCAGAGTCTCCACATCCGGTTCAACCGGACATGTAGACAAATGGGGGGGATTTGTCTCCATGTCCGGCTCTATTCTTTTATCAATGTTTACCGACGACCTATACTATACAATTATTGGCCAAAGTTTTTCACTCTTGTAACATATCAATAAACTTAATTACTTTTGAAGCATTAGTTTGACCAGATTGAGAGAAGAAAAAAAAATGGTAAATGGTAAATGTAATTAATATATAATAATGATTTGTTTACTTTGATTTTCTCTGCCTTGTTTTCACGTACAAACCAATTTTTTTATTGAATTGCACACTTCCAGCTTTTGTTGCATTGGTAATTAAATGCAAACCACCATTGATGTAAAGTTATTAATCTATAAAGTTTTACTAATTTTCACATCTCGTTCAATTAATATCCTCCCAGCCTAATTGTTTTTCATATAAATTACGATTTCTGAAGTTCTTCAGACTGAAAATAGTAAATAATGAATATTTTTCATGTAAGAAATATTAATATTTTCATAAGTGTAGCACTAAAAATTTTAAAGTCATAACAAATAGAGCCAGACGCGGAGACAAAATCCCCTTATTTGTCTCTATGTCCGGCTGAACCAGACGTGGAGACTCTTGGTCTCCCCGTCCGGGGACCGGATGAGGAGAAACTTCCATTATTTTTTGATAATTTGTTGTAAATATTGTAAGTAAATTGTGTTGTGAGGCTCGCTTGCAGAAATATGTTGCTTCGTCAAATAAAGACTTTATTATTATCATTATTAATGTCATTATGTTTGTTTATAGCACTGAGGTAACATTGGAGTGTTATAATCACGATCAGTATATGAATAAAATGTACACTCTACAACTAAATGCTACACAGTTAGAAATTTTAATGGTAAAATGTCTGCAAAGTTCAAACAGTTTTCCATAATTTGCTTTTTTCTTTATTGCAGATGGCAACCAAATTTATGCCCCCTCCATCTGCCATGCAATATCAGAACAACCAGTTTTATGATAGTGCATACCCAGGTCCAAGCTTTCAGCAAAGCACAGACACAAATGGACGCAGTTTTGCATTTCGGAAACGCTTTGAAAAGCTTGACTGGAGGAGGATTGCATCCATTGATATAGAAGCGGTAGCAAGAACTCTTGACTTCAATGCTCTGCAGGATAATATCATGAACATCACCTTCTGCAACATAGAAGCAGAATTGGTATATTTTGATAATTTTATTCATTAACATACTTTGACATTTTTAATCTTGTATGTCTTTTTTGAAGTTTAATTATATGATTTTCAAGTCGTTTGGATTGTATGATTCTTAATGATTTTATACAATTACTATTATCCCTTGATATGTTAATATTATTTTCAGTCAGTTATAAATTTTGACAGGTCTGATTCATGGCCTACCATTGACTTTTACAGTTGGATTTTCTGCTGAACATAATTACAGCACTTGCTCTGATGGTTATTCTAAAGTCTTTGAATGTTTGTACCTGCCTTGACTGAAAGGTGGAAGTCTTAAACAGCTTTCAAAGAACAACTGCCCATTGTATTTATTTTTAACCAAAAAAAACAAAAATTTGAGCCAGCTATTGCTTTGTAATGTTACAAATGTAGCTGTGGCTTCCATAACTAATTTGGTCTGTTGACCATATTTGCTATAGTGAGAAATACTATAGGAACTCATGTACTTGCGTCAAAGACCTTCAACTATGAACGTTTAAATGCAATCAAATGAAATAACAAAATTAGTGTGCCTTGTCAATTTTTTTTTCTTATTCTTGATACTATTGTTTTTGGTATGCGGCAGTTAGGGCTGTTACTTTCAGTTGTTTTTAAATGTGTGATAGTTACAGTATGAAAAATTTGTAATTGCAGGATGTTCGAATGGTAGATCCAAACTTCATCAAGATATTCAAGCTAGCCCAGTTATCTATAGAATATTTGCTGGTAGGTATTTTAACAGTTATACATTATAATCTGATTACTATTGTATTTGATAAAAGGTTCTTGGTAGAACTGTTGATCACAGAAAGTGTTCCTGCTGGTTTATAATCCGGATGTCAATTAAACATGTTTGTCAGATTTAGATAAAAATCCTACATGTTTTTACAGGAATGTGCAATGTAGGCTAAAAAGCTACTAATGAACTATTGTATTTTGCTAATTGACACAATTCTTCTGTAGAATATTCGGTTAATTATCATCATCATTATTGAATGCATTTACTGTGTGAGAAAATTAGACAGTTAAAATTTTATGTACCCTGACCCAATGGCCAACATCAAAAACACATAATAATATCTATATAAGCAGTTAATGAAATATTGTATAAATGACTTTTTCTTTCAGCATTCTCAGGAATTTCTTACAGCCAAGCTGTCTAGTCTAGAAGGAGGTGTAAAGAAATCAAATGAGGTATGTATTGAGTGTTCACGTGAAATATAAGTGCTGTAAAGTCTCTGTAATAAGACCACCCGTCATATTGGTGTAAAGTGGTCTTAATATTAAAATGGTCTTTTTATTGAGATCTTTAAACTATAAATGGGCCATTTGGTTCCGCAATGTTTGGACTTAATATTGACGGGGGTCTTAATAATGATTTTGACCCTTTTGCGTGGGGATGAAGGGAGGCTATAAATTAATGAATTTCCATTTGTTCATTTGGATCACTTCTGTGCTATAACTTTGTCATGGTTTTTGGGATTGCACTTGAACTTCATGGATTAGTAGAGCATCATGGGAAGGGAAGTCACACGCACAACAGTTGGGTCTCAGGTCAAAGTCACAGTGCTCAGTGCGCTCCAGTATGATTTTACTGAATGTCTCTGATCAAATCAATTCAGTTTTTGCAGTAATGGTTGGCGCCATTTTAAAAAAAGAACTGATAATTTCTATATAACGTATATGTATTTGTTTTCAATATATTACAGTTAAGTATAGTGATAATGTTGTAGTGATGTAGGAGAGTTCACCAATGTTGTGTAAAAACATGCAATATTTCAACGATTAAAATCTTACCAGGTACGAATGCTCTACATGTTCCTTTAATACAATGGTCATAACGTTCTTCTGCACATAACTGTTAACATCAGTGTCATATTATAACATTAGTGTCACTTTATCTGCTGTAATTTTGTAGTCACAGATACCGTGAACCACTTATAATTTGTGAGACAAAGAGTTCATGATTTTGAACCTTGGAGTCAATTCACGAGACCATGAATTCGCATACAAGTGATCACTCTGGTTCACAATGTTGTTTGTTTGTTTGTAATTGTGCTTATTAGGTCCACCACTCGTTGAGGTACAGACGAACCGGCATGTTCTGTCGCTTTAAATAGCTAACTATATGATGTCAAAATAATCTTTCAGAAGATTGGCAGGCAATCTTATTTACATGCTTTTATTTTGATTGGTTCTTAAAATGTAGGTCACCACATTGACCAGTGAGACCTACTTGTGAAGACCTAGTTTCCTGCCTACCTTACCTTTAACGAAGAATTCACATAATGATTTACCCCTTTCTTATGTACAAAATCATTATGTTTCATCAAACTTTCTACATGTTGTACAATTCAGTTATTATTAAAACACACAAAATGGGATATAAGAATGTGGACTTTGGGGTAGCCTTTGGGGCACTGAATTATACAACATGCTATTTTAAATGAGAAAATTTGAGTGTCCTATCTTGAAATTTTGACCAGCAGACTCGGAAAAAAGGGGGGGTCGCCAAAGGTTCACCGGAAGCCATCAGACTGTTGGGTTTCTTACCAACGCCTCACAATGTTGTTACAATATCTATCATTTGAGGTGAGCTATGAATTTGCGATGGAGTGCTCTCCGGGGAAAAAAACTCAAAAATAAAGTTTCATGAATTACAGTATGCTGCCAAGTTAGTCTGAATTTATATTTAGGTCTCTAACTTTGTTATTCAGGAGCATGAAGAGACCAAAGCCACCCTTGCCAAACTGCGTGATGAACTAACAGCTGTGAAGAAAGAAAGTCATAAAAGAAAGAAGTTATTGGTTGCCCAGCAACAGTTGATTCATGCAGGATCAGGAAGTTATAACAAGGTATTATGGGAAATAAATTTGTGTCTGTTACTATGTAAACAATGTTCAGGAATCAGGGCAAATGACTGATGTGTTTCCCTGTTTAGGGGATGCAAGTATACATGTATCTGCCCTTTTTCCCATATGAGAAAATTAAATTCTTCACTTTCAGAATGCAAAGTGTCCGTGGAGGTTATCAAGTCATGTCAAATAAAAAGGAATATCTGTAAAAAATTTAATCTTTTTTGAAGTCCTACTGAAAGAGTACACTTTACATATAGGATTTTGAAGTTTATAAAATATGTCAATTTGTATACGAAATTTGTATGACAAAGTTGAACCGATAGCCTTATTATATAACAGGAATATGTATAAAATTGTAAAGGTCTTATTCTATGATTTAGTAAGTATACATTAAAACTGAGGTATTACTCACTTCCTGTTTTTCAGTGTCCATTTTGTTCAAAAGCGTTTTTGAACAACTCTTTTCTCCAATCTCACATCCAAAGACGGCATGGCGAGTACCCCCAGCAGAGCAAGGAGTCCCCGTCTCAGGAGCAGGGTGTGGTCCCGCAGCAGGGTTCGATTAAAATGAACACAGCATTGGAACAGGAGTTCCAGGAGATCAGGGAGCGGTTGAAAAGTACCGAAGCTCAGTTACAACATGAAAGAAAGGCGAGAAAACACCTGGAAAAACAGGTGAGTAAATGAAACATGACCCGAGGAGCCAATGAAAGGATTTATATACAATTAATACAGCACTACAGGCTTCCATCTTGTTGGGCCCCTTACTGGTAGAGTTGTTAAGGTCACTGACTTGAGCTCTCACTCTTTAATGTGAGAAAGTCAGCATTTTCTTTTGGATAATAATTATTGGAGTGTAGTTCTGGTCCCTAACCAGGAACTATCTGTAGGTAAACTGTTTGCTTGAATATAACTGAAGTACTGTTGAAGTGAGCATTAAACCTAACAAAAAAGAGATCTGCCTTTTGAAACGGATTTGATATGTATTTTTGCAGCAGAGAAAAATGTTTGGTTTTGTACAGAAGCGTTACAGCTGTAAAAACAATCAAGAAAAATGCTGTTCGATTGCTCAGTTTAACATTTTGTTTCTTATCGAAATGTTAGCTTCAGTGAAATTAAGCTTATTTTTTATGACAATGCTGAGTTACTGAGAATTTTAAGTACATGTACTGAATGTGTTACTTATTCTGTTTCAGAATGTGCAAAAATTTGAAGAGCATGGTCATGAAGATGTGTCCCCGGAACAACAGGTACGCCACATAACAGTTCTTTCACAAATGTTCAAGATTTTCTAAATGTATCAAATACGGTCTTTGTTAAAATAGATGTTTGTTACATACTATTTATGCGGTCTTTGCTATAAATTGGATTCATTTGAATGAAAAAAATGTACGGCATTTTTGATCTTAGCTTTTAGCAAGACTTTTATAAAAAAAAAAGTTTTCAAAAAAGTGAAAATATTTTCAAAGAAATACAATACAGGAAAGTCTTGCCAGGTGCAAGTCCACAAGACCAGTTGAAAACGTTCATTCATTTGAAAATTCATTGGCAGGGTCGTTAATGATATCAAGGTAAGCAGGTTGTTTTCACAAACAAATCTAGTTCACTTTGTTTTCTTCTTCTGTACTTCAGAAAGAGGTGGAGAAAATGAGAGAAATGTTCATGAAGGAGTTACAAGATGTGAACGAGAAATACCAGGCGTCGGAACGCATTCTCACGCAGATGAGTGGCGGAAAGAAACGGTCCAATCTCGGGGAGTTACAGGATGATGAGGATGAGAAGAACTTGTTACGCCAGCAGCGGGAGGAGGTTGCGATGCTGAAAGAACAGTTAGTAGATCAGGTATGCAACATCCAATTCTAAGGATTAAGTATCACTTTTATTTTAGTAAAAAAAAACCTGAGGAAGGCTCTGTAAAAGCCAAAACGTTGGTCTTAAAATTAAAGTGTCAAATTAAACCTGCTTTGATTGTGTGGTTACATTATACTTCTGTGACTTTAAAAAGAAAAGGCCAACCTTATGAAATAGGAGATAGTGTTAAGTTTACAATATTAGTCAAGTGAGATAGTAGTGGTAATGCCCTAAGGCAAGAAACAGACAGTTCCACATTGCTTCTCTCTCTCTCTGTATTCGAGGTTGATTTTATCTGGTGAGAGTCTTGAGAGGGATTAATATAAGTTGTAAGAAGTTTTTGCTCTAGGGAGGTGTCATTCAGGGAGATTGGACTGTAGGCATATAGCTTCATTGTCATAACAATGTCTGTAATGTATATTTTGTCGTATTCCAATCAGATGCACAATGTTGAGGCATCAGTCCATTCCAAGATCGAAAGACAGGATAAACAATGGCAGAGAAAGGTGAACGAGATGAAAAAACAACATGCACAAGATCTTAGGAAGGTACGGTGTTTAGACTGTATTGATGAAGTTTAAATTTCTTGGATTTTTCTAACTTTGCATTTTTGCATGAAAAAAATATATTTTGCATAAAATGTATTCCATTAACTAAAGAATTGATGTAAGTGTTTGAAAAAGTATCTTTTAAAGTGCTTATTACATAAACTTTGTTGTAAGAATGAACGACTGTTGATGTGATTGTGTTTGATAAAAGAATGGTTCAGAGTTTTTAGTGTAAAAAGGACAATGTGTGTAAGTTTGAATTTGCTGCTGGGTCGTAAAACAATGCTCTTTTTTGAGAAAATAGTTCATGTTTGTTTAAGTATGAATTGCATCTTAGAATGTTTTTGTTTCTCAGCTGAACAGTGCCCTGGAGAAAACCAGCCATGAGTTGTCAGCAAGGAAAGCTAAGGGAGAGAACTCTGCCCTAGTACAACAACAGCAAGAGGAAGTTGAGGAACTTCTCAGGGTAGGTAACTCTGAATGGCATATGACCATCAGTTATCAGCATTTTTGTCAGTATAAATGGGTGGTCATTTAAAGAGTAAAAGTAGTTAATTCAGAACTTAACTAATTTTGATCATACAGTGTCACTTTTTCCCTATTGGCTGTTTTTAGAATGACATTAGTGTCATAGCATAGAAGTTACTTATTTGTAGGGAAATAAATGTGTAAGCCATCAGGGAGCTCAGCCAGTCGAGCATTCGTGCTGTTAGTGTAAGGCCTAAGGTGCAATTCCTAGATGGGCTGCACACTTTTTTCTCGCACTTGATATAAAAGCTGGTATATAATGAAAATGTTTGAAGATCAATTACACCCTAGATCTCATTGGTCGCCGTGATTGACCTACTTTTTGGGAACCAATCAAATTCAATCTTTGGCAAAAACTGACTGGAAATTGTAGTCAGGTAAATCTCTCCCATTTTGGACGCAGAAAAACACTTTTGATAGGTATATATGGTGGGAGACATGCAGAGGTCTCATCAACAAATACAAGCTTATATAATTGCTCTTATGGACGGACCTTTATGAAATTTGCTTCAAATCAAATGTTTGAAGATAAGTTTACAAAGTACTGCTTAGTAACTTTTCAACAAATGAATCTATATGTAACATAGAAAAAGCCACCGCCCCCACAATCCTCGTCCTCTGCATCATCATCAGCATCATCATCATCAGCAGAGAGCGAAGTGATTGAAGATAGAAAACAGAAGGTAAAAATGTGTACAGCATGGCATAGGGCATGTGTATTCACTTACACATAATGTTGATTTGCGGGCAATTAAATGTGTAGCACGTAAATACCACATTTGCATAAAGCAATAAATTCCAACAGAAAAGTATACATGACTAATATGTGAAAAGAAATTGTTCAAAACACTGCCTTTGTATACAAGATTTATGAAACAACTTATAAAGTACTAGCTAAATCTGCTAGGTACAAAACTGTAACTGTAAAGTTTAGAATAGGGTCTGTAACAAACGGTTTTAGGTAAACTCTAGTTCTTGAATTTGAATATTAATTTATAAATATTCAGTAGCATCTAACGATTTTGTTCATCTGAATTGGCCAATAAATGTCTGTTTTTAAAATGAAAGAAATGCTTTTTAAATTTCAAAATGATAATCACTGTACAAACTTGGTCACAAAATTTGAATATTTCACTTCCATATAAAATTTGTATCATTTACCAGCAGTTTCAAAATTTGGAAAAATTTAACTGGGAATGTATTTTGTCAGTGATAAACATTCTGTCCGGCTCCAGGCCAATGAGCACAATTTCTGTTGAAATATGCACTGTTTTAGTGTTTTTGATACACTTTAGTGTTTTGGATACACAAGTTTAAATGGAAAGCATGCACTTACAACAAGAAATACATTGCATCAAATGCATTTTGCATGGTGTATTAGACATTTGAGTTTGAAGTTAACACTTTATAGTTTTAGTTATTCATTCACAGTTTTTTGGTTAAAGATATACATATCTATCTTTGTTTGTATACAGTTCTTCAGTAAAAGATAATAGAAAAATTCATTAGAAAAAGTTGAAACTTTTGTAATTTTGTTTAACTTTGCCTGTTATTTAGCATATAAATTTGTTTTATAATTATTAGAAATTTTGCTTAAAACAGAAAATGGTCATTCAGCAAACTTTGATTTAGTAAATTATTGTGAAGTTTATCCAGAAAGATGCATATATCATATATCTTTGATTACACGTTCAAAGTGGTTTAGACAGAAATAAAATCAGGATATGTACTGTTGAGTTAGGATAATATGACAGTGACATAATAGATATTTGCTTACACAAAAGTTTACACTCATTGCAGAGAAAGGTAGATCATGCATGCAAGAAAGATTTAATCCGTATATTATTTGATGAATTGTTCCACAATAATATAGAGGATAATTGTTGGTTTCGGTGTAAGATCACGTTATAATTTCACCGAGTGGGCACCAAAGTGATATTTTCATGAGTGGCGCAGCCACGAGTGAAAATAACTACCTTTGGTGTTCACGAGTGAAATTAACGTGAAATTACACCGATACCAACAATTTTTCTGTTTATTTTATGGTTAAAACTCTATTTTTATTGAGTTTGTTTCTATAAAACATCGAAAATCGCGGTAAAAGTCATCAGAAAAACATAGAACAAATGGCGCCATTTAAAGCGACGTGCATCGCCGCATGGTTTCCAGCATTAATAACGCCGGTATACTTTTTGGCGAAATCCGGGCTAAAGATTGCAAAAACAGTGAAAAATAAAAATGGTAATCCACTGTTTCAAAACTGTGGATTATCACTTTTATTTCACTGAGAAAACTCTATAATTCACTGGAAAACATAAAATAAATTGGACTCTTCTACCGCGTCACTGTCACATTATCCTAAATTAACTGTACATGATATTACACTGGACCAGGTATGAAATTACATCATTTCAAACATAGAAGCATCTGGCCAAAATGATGCATAGTTGTCTATAATAGTTTAAGAGTTAAGAAAATGCAGTGTTTGCAAAAAATTCTTTAATGATAACAAACTATCAATTTTAATTCCTGGTAAATGTGTTTCTAAATTATTAAACTCAACTGATGTACCAAATATTGCTTATCATATCATTTAAGATGATCATTTTCAGTATTTAACAAGGACTCATTACATTCTTGATTTTTACGTTTCTCAGATATGGGCATATATCTGCGCTTATCATTGTTTCATTCACTTCATTATCACACCCATTCTTCTTACAGCAAAGGGGTATTCAGATACCCAGAAGTGTTTTAAAGAAAGGCAAGGTACTACACAGCAGTTGTTCACCGTTTCACCTCGCCATTTTAATTAACATTCATTTATATCCATTTAACACCATACCTTCATGCAGTTTGAAAAACATTTACTGTTAAGTATATGTATATTATATAAAGTTAACTGTTTATTGCTGGTAAAGGGGTTTGAAGTTTGCATCCTCCTTTATTTACCATTAATCTTTACCCGGCTTGCTGCAAAAGATTTTGTCTTTGTGAATAGTGTAGAACATGATCAGCCTGGAACCAGTTGTTTGAAACTTGACTGGCTCTTAAGCCATCAATTAAAAGTTACATCCTTGATGGGAATTCACTAGTAGAAAATTTTTAATCTACTTTTATGTGCTTTAAGTTTTTTGTTTTTTAAATACATACATTTGTTTTAATAAGTCTTTCCAAATGTTGAAATACAAAAATATCCTTAAAGTTAATCAACTGTTAGGTTAAGGACCTAGTAAAGTTTCAAATAACCGGATTCTGGTCATGATCTTCACTGTTTCGGCAAGCACCCCTTTGAACAAATAATGGTATTGTCCATATTGAAAGATGGACAAGTCCATTTTAGAAATTTAGCATGGTAAGGGTTAAAATATTGTAAACAGACTGATTCCTGTAGTTCCTAGTTAATCTATTACCAAGGGTTGGCTGTAAAATTGTCGTAAGTCCTTTATTTCATATAAGTTACAACAGTTTTGTTGTCAACCCTTGTTACATGTATGTATTTATGGGACAGACTTGATTTAGACTTTAACTTTATGATCATATTTAGTCTTAACTTTTGTGCGTTAGAAATAATGTAATTTTGGAAAAATAGATTTAGATAATGACTTGTATCGTAAGTGTTGTGTTAATCCAATAAATGATACACAAGTTCATCTATTTCATGTCATTAAATACAGTATTGGATCCTGTATTATGGCATGTTTTTTGCATTGTTTCTATTTTTGGGTCTTCCGATCTTGAGTTTGTTTGCAATGTCAAGAATCCGTGATTTTGAGAAATTGTAAAATGTTTTGTTTTTTTCAAAATAAACCAAATTTACTTAACTACAAAGATTTCCCAAACAACAACATGTATATACTAACAAACTATTTTGAACAAAAACTCAGGTTTTATACACTATAATGCATTTACATGGTTTTACTATGTACCATTATTTTTGTGATAAGATTCAAGTAAAATATGTGATAAATATAAATGTTAAAGCAATTTGTGATATTTAAATTATGTGATATTCTGTGATACTGATTACTGTATGTTGTTTCATTGCCTCTCTCTGTCATGCCACCAACACAAAGGGACCACAATGGAAATAAGAGTGTACTCTTTTTTTGTGTTATCCCTGGTGTCTGTGTGCATGCCGTGGTTATTATGTTCATGTTGTGATATTGTTTTATTGCATTCATGTTTGTTTTAGCCATGTATGTACTCCATACCAAAATAAATCTTATCTTAAATCTTATCTTATTTAGACACTGTATTACATGTATTAAGTTTATTACATTTGCAGGGTATTTACAATGATGTTATATTTTTTACTCAGGTCATATCTATGTGTACATGTATTTAGTTTATATTTGTATGTATTTCAGCAAACCAGAGAGCAGGAGCAGTTAATACAGGAAGAAATGCAGAGATCTGTGAGTTTTGTTTGAACAAGTCTTCGTAAGAAACGGTGACATTGTTGGACTTGGCCATTAATCTTTTGATAAAATTAAAAGAATATCATTGGTTGAATTGTTCTGAAAGTGCACAGACTTCATTCATTGGCTTACTGGTCAAGTATGAAGTCACGTTCAATGTCAGGTTAAACTTGAGACCTCAGTAGTAGAAGTCAAGGGCTCGATCCTTGCATCACTTTGCAGATTGACGTTTCTCAACTTTTTACATATAATGATATTGTTAAACTTAAAAGGAAGGCATTCTGAGCTGACATGGGTAGAGTGTTCTAGATTGTTTATAGTCCTTGCCGACGATATATTGGTGGAGTTTATAGTAATTTTTCAATACAGTATCGAATTGTAGTCCCTTTCTTGAAAAATTATAAATATGATGTGAAGTGCTTGTACACTCATAGGAGACACAAGTCAGTGTGCATAAACTAGCAGTATAAAGCCTTGACGTAAGTAAAGAGTTGATTTTACAATTTCCAGGCAGAACAACAACAACAACGGCAGACTGAGACCAAGATTTTGAGTATGGAACCCAGTGATGAGGATGAAGATACAACAGAATTTGGAACAGGAAGTGGAACACAGTCTAGCTTCCAGAAATCAATGACAGCCAGATCGAATGCAACCATTGGGTGAGTGCCAGTCTGTACTTAAGTTTACTGAAATATTGCTGGAACCCAGGGACTGATGACTCAGCAGATTTAACTGTCTTGTATATAGAATAACTTGTCTAAATTATTATACCCCCGAAACAAAGTTTAGGGGGTATATAGGAGTCACCGGGTGGTTGGTATGTTGGTCGGGTGGGTGGGCGGTCAGTCGGTCAGTCAGTTGCATTTTCCTTTTCTGGAGCATAACTTGAAAACTACTGGTTGGAATTCAATACAACTTCATACAATGGTCAAGCACAATAAGAGGAAGTGCAGTGGACAAGAACCATAACTTTATCTTAAGTAATTACAGAGTTATTGCCCTTTGTAATTTTTCCTTGCCCGGAGCATAACTTGAAAACTATTGGTTGGAATTCAATACAACTTCATACAATGGTCAAGCACAAGGAGAGGAAGTGCAGTGTACAAGAACCATAACTCTATCTTAAGTAATTACAGATTTATTGCCCTTTGTTTCTTTTTCTTGTCCAGAGCATAACTTGAAAACTACTGATTGGAATTCAATAAAACTTCATACAATGGTCAAGCACAATGAGAGAAAGTGCAGTGTACAAGAACCATAAATCTATCTTGACAAATTACAGAGTCATTGCCCTATGCTATATTTCCTTGTCCGGAGCATATCTTGAAATCTACTGATTCAAATTCAATACAACTTCATACAATGGTCAAAGACAATGAGAGGAAGTGCAGTGTACAAGAACCATAACTCTGTCTTGAGTAATTACAGAGTTATTGCTAAGAACAATATCTCTTGTTTTAGTTTTTTTTGCAAGGTATTCTGTTACTACTACTTTCCTCAGTAAAGCGGTCTTTAGGGAGTATTAATCACATTTAGTGATATGTCTAGATTTGTTTTATCGTATAAGGACTTCTCTACTATAGAGTGAAAAAAAAGCAAGTAATGTTACGTTTTGCTTTTAGATCTGATTATTGCAACCATATTAAATCACCATCAGAACTTTGAAAATTTTCAATAATTCGAAGGTCCAGAGATCCTTGGATTAATACATGGGTTTCTGAAATTGTTGCAGTTCAGTTACGTCAATATAGACTGTACTAAATGTTGTATCTGTCTTAGAGACCCAATGCTTAAAAAGTGGCTGAATCATTTGGGAATTGTGGTCCAGTTGATTGGTATATGTTGTGTACCCTTCTTGACAGTCAGTATTATAGGATCACCTGGGGTGGGCGGCACTCACAAAGTTGTCTGCTTTCTAACTTCCACAACTATCATCAAAACTTTGGAAAACTTGCTGTGAATGTTAATCAGCACAATGTCTGGGAAGTTTTATAATCAGCCAAATCATAGTAGTCAGTCTGGAGTTATTGGACAGCTTTAGACTTGTCTGGTTTGTAAACTAATGTAAATAATTCCTAACCAATCTTCACTTAACTTGCAGCGAATGTTTACTCTCCTAATATCTCAGCCAAGTTCTATAACCAGTCAAATCGTCTAGTCGCTCCGGAGTTAATGCCCTTTTATCTCCAAAATTTGAACAATTTCGGTTCATCTGCTGATAGGCGTCCGTGTATTTTGTGACAGTTTGACACTCTCGCTTCAATCTGAGATTATATTGTAGTTAGACCTTTGTCGGTCAGTTAGGCAAGGGATACAATGAAATTGGGCTGTTTAAAGCAGTAAGAGTATAAGGTTCTACTAGATTCTATATTTTGATATTCAATGCAACCAAAATGACAAAATGTTTTCATTTTGTCTTTTATTAGCACAATGAACAGTGGTGAAGTGACGTTGAGAACGACCCAGTTCTTGGACCAGTTAAGGAAAAACCCGACCTTGAAAATAATGAGGGATGAGTTGGTGTCTGTCCTGCAGGATCAGCTTGAGAAAATTGGAATACCACCGGTAAATCACTTTTACATCTAAAGAAAATTTTCATAAAACTGTTAATTAGGAAATATCTAATTTAAGTTTTGTTCAGGCATTGCTTATCATCTAATAAACAACACTTTGGAGGTCTGATGTATAATTATAAACAATGAAAGCTATAAGCCAGAATGGTTTACACCTGAGTTTCACAATCACTTACCTTTTGTTTTATTTTATTGAAAACAAAGCATTTAAGAATATTATTTCAAGTTTTGTATTAATTTATCCAATATTATCTACCAGAGAGAAAGAAATGCAATGGATAACTTTTTTATCCTAAATTTTTCTACATTATCATAGTCTTCCTTTCCTGTCATGAATCAAGATGGCAGATGATATATGAGAATAAGTTCTCCATTGTATTACATGTGACACATATGTACATGTACAATTATATTTTTACACAGGGAACAAAAGGCATCTCGAATGATACTCTGCAAAGCAAGCTGACACATTTAAGAACAAGGCGACAAACCCTGGAGAGAAACCATGGTGCTCTATTCTCAGACCTGAGAAACCAGTTTGATAACTTCGCTTCTGCTCAGGCTAGAGAGAGGCTCCGGGCACTTAAAAGGTCACCACCAGTTGCTCCAGGTAAATATCATAGATATCATAGTCATGATTGATAAAATGCTTTGATGTTTCAACTGTTAGTGTTCTTTAGGTGTTTGCTATTTCATAGAAAATAGCTATAAGTTATGGGTGACTTGGTGGTCAAGTGGTTAACATTCAGGACTTCCAATCCATAGGTCCACTGTTCAATTCCCAGTTGAGGAAATGCAAGAAACCCATCTAGAAATGAAGTGGTAAGAAGGTCAGAGATAGTCTCGCGTGTATAGGTGCTATAAACTGGGCACATGAAAGAACCAAGGGGTTTGTGCGTAAAAAGAACTAGAGTCTGGTATCCAGATTCCCTTGTTACTGCTTCTGTCTTAAGGACTGCAATGGAAATTAGAGCTAACTCTTATTGTGTTATCCTTGGTGCTTGTACTATAAAATACATATGCTTACCATGGTTACAGTCTAGTTAAATGACCAATTTTTGTACAATGATGATTTGTTTTGTATTTCAAGGCCGTAGACCAGTCAGTGGCATTGGTCCAGGTAGCTCCCAGTCAATCCCTACATCAGGTCTTGGCAGCAGCGGTTCCCCAGTTAGAGGTCCGAGTCCACAAGCTCGGCAAGCCCCTGTCAGAACTCAGCAAGTTCCAAGGGCTCCTCCCCGCTCACAGAGCCCAGCACAGAGAGGCGTGAGCCCCAGACGACCAGAGAGTCCTCTACGCAAGACTGGTTCCAGTGTTGATTACACAAGCACCCAGTGGGACTCGGATGAGGAGGAAACCGAATCAGAAGATGAGGAACCAGCTTTTGCCCCGAGGGGACCAGTTGCAGTTACGCCAGCCAGACCTGGAGCAGTTCCACCTGGTCCGTCAAGACCTGGGTTCCCTACCCCTCAGGCTCGACAAGCTCAACTTCAACAACCATCTCCAGCACCAAGACAACAAGTGAAGACAGTTATTTCCAAACCTCTAGAAGATCTAGATGACGAGGATGACGACTGGCTTGACTCGGACAGGTAACGGAAACTTTTTGTATAGTTGGTTGGTTGGGACAGGGGCTTGATACCTGTTTCAGTAGTATTTCAGTTAGTAAAACATATATTTGCAAGTGGCATGTAAACCAAACAATCGTTCCTAGGAAGTCCTATTCTGTGTAAGAAACTGATGAATTTTTCACATGAAGTGTCAGGTCAGTAGTTGACTTGAACCCGTCACCCTCCTCCATGAGAGGTTTAGTGATTTCAGGTCAGCAACTTGTAAAAACGGAGCATTTCAAAACTTTAAATTAATCCAAAGGTTTAGTCATAAACATGTTGTTAGTCAGGGTGTGTTGACATTCTTAAAAAACTTGTGATTAACAGTTATGGACTGACAGGTTAAGATGATACATGTATATTTCAGTGATATGGATATGTCACCAGGCAAGCCATCAGGTGGTGTATCCAAGCCCCCTCAGCCAAAGGGCCAGAAAGTAGCTGAGCTGTCCAGATCTATAGAGATGCAGTTGGCGGTGAGTACTGAATATCTGTCTTGTTTTACAAAGAAATGTCAGTTGTTTCTATTATAATTACCGTAACTGTATAAATTATTGAGAAAGACTCATGTTGTAATGATATTTTCATGAGTGGCACCGCAGCAAGTGAAAATAACTACTTTTGGTGTTCACAAGTGAAATTAACATGATATTACATAGATCTCAACAATTTTTCTGTTTATTTTATGTTTAAAACTCTCATTATGCTTAGTATACTTTTTGATATAAATCAGGGATAAGTAAAATGAGTTTATTGAGATATAACCCATCGTTATATTTTGATAAACCACCGAAAAACATAAAATAAAGATAGATATACTTTTAAGCATTACCTGGCAGAATTTCTAGATTGATCTAGTCAGCCTTTCAGTACCGACAGTACCAGAAATTATTCAAACTGAATCTGAGTGAAAATTTACTGACTGAATATGGAACAGTGCAGATCATGATCAGACTGCATCAGTAGCATCACAGAATCACTTGCTGCTTGAAGACTAAAAGTTATATACTTGTACAGTAAACTCTGTATGTAACTAACTCCTTGGGACCATTTAAGATTATTCCTTATATCCGGAGTGTGTTATATCCATTTAGCATTTTCATATTAAATTAAGGAGGGCAAAAAATCGGGGCCCAGAAAATATGTTCCATATAATTATCCAGAATTTCGCTGTATCTGGAGTCATTATATATGGAGTTTACTTTTTGAAAGTTTGGTATCATATTATATTACAAACATACTTAATTTACCTGTTTGCATGTCATTTCTTTGTTTAGGGAAGAAAAGGGGCATCAAAACCAGTCGGAGGGATAGATACCATGGGTAACCAGAAGAAAAATGTTGAAGATATACTGGTAAGTACTGGGTCCTAAAGTAAAGCATTCAATGATTATGTTTTATAGAAACTAATATTTTCAATGTCCCCAAAATGATAGGCATAATAATCAATTTGTCTTGTCTGTTTGTTATGCCCCCGAAGGGTGGCATATTAAAATCGCACCGTCTGTCCGTCTGACCGTCTGTCCGTCCGTCCGTCCGTCTGTCCGTCCGTCCGTGCGTCCCCACTTACAAATTCGTGTCCGGACTGTAACTTTGTCATGCATTGAAGGATTTTAAAATAACTTGGCACACATGTCTAGCACATCAAGATGACGTGTCGCGTGCAAGACCCACATCCCTACCTCAAAGGTGAAGGTCACACTTGGAGTATGAAGGTTATGGAATCCTCTATATATGCACACATTCGTGTCCGGACTGTAACTTTGTCATGCATTGAAGGATTTTAAAATAACTAGGCACACATGTCTAGCACATCAAGACGACGTGTCGCGTGCAAGACCCACGTCCCTAGCTCAAAGGTCAAGGTCATACTTAGAGTTTGAAGGTAATGGATTCCTCCATATAAGCATATATGCACACATTCGTGTCCGGACTGTAACTTTGTCATGCATTGAAGGATTTTAAAATAACTTGGCACAAATGTCTAGCACATCAAGACGACGTGTCGCGTGCAAGACCCACGTCCCTAGCTCAAAGGTCAAGGTCATACTTAGAGTTTGAAGTTAATGGATTCCTCTATATAAGCATATATGCACACATTCGTGTCCGGACTGTAACTTTGTCATGCCTTGAAGGATTTTAAAATAATTTGGCACAAATGTCTAGCACATCAAGACGACGTGTCGCGTGCATGACCCACATCCCTACCACAAAGGTCAAGGTCACACTTAGAGTTTATAGGTAATGGAATCCTGTATATATGCATACATTTGTGTCCGGACTATAACTTTATTATGCTTTGAAGGATTTTAAAATAACTGTGCACAAATGTCTAGCACATCAAGCGGATGTCTCGCGTGCAAGACCCAAGTCCCTACCTCAAAGGTCAAGGTCACACTTAGTGTTTAAAGTAATGGAATACTGTATGCATGATTACTCTGTCATGCATGGAAGGATTTTAAAATTACATAGCACATTTATTGAGCACATGGAGAGGACACAGACTGTGAGGCACCTCTTTCGGGGGCATTCGTCACTTGGGAGGGACAGCTCTTGTTTATTTGTCCTTTCCTTTATATTTTTCTCAATTTTAGCTGTGTTACAGTTTCTGGGATTTTGTAAAATCTTCTCAAAATTGTGTTGTAGAGCATCATGGGGGTGGCAGAGTTTAGCCCAGTGGCAAAGGTTCAACTGGCTTTTGATGAATGTCTGATAACTTTGTACTACATTTACTAGATGTGTGAGTGACCTTGGGAGAGTCTTTAATCAGAAATATGAGACAGTCTTTGTGTTGTATATTTCAGGAGTTTAACTCGGACAGTGATTGGGACGTCTCTCCGGTGGAGGATGATGAGCCAGCAAGACCTAAAGCAAGGTAAAACCTGTTCTACAGCTTTTATTTAGTCTGAAAGTAGGTTAAAGGAAAATTCAGTCAGAATACTAATCATGACTTGAATGTCCGATGGAACCTGCATTTTATTTTTTCTGACCAGACATTTTGTCACAATACATTAGTCCCTCATTTCTGTTTCTGAATCCTCTCATTTTTGTTCAGAATTGATCCCTGTCTGTATATGGAGTTATAGAAAAAACCAGCTTCCAATGAAAGCCTATAGCAACCAGCAAGTAACCTGGCAACCACTGACTTCCTTAGCAACCAGTGTCTTCCTTAGCACACAGTGACTTTCTTAGCAACCTGTGGCTTTCTTAGTAACCATTGACTTCCTAAGCAACAACTTAGTCTCCCAGCAACCAGTAGATTCCCCTAGCAACCAGTTACTTCCTTAGTGACCTTTTGCATCCTCTTGCCACCAGTGACTTCCTTAGCAACAGTTTGAAGGTCTTTGGCAATCACTGACTTCCCATAGTGACCAGTAATTCCTTAGCAACCACTAAATGCCCTTTGCAGCTGGTGACTTTAAGCAACCAGTGACTTCTTTAGCAACCAGTGGCTATTCCTATCAACCAGCGACTTCCTTAGCAACTACTGACTCACTTTAGCATAATTATTGCCCTCTTGTTATTATAGTGATATAAGTTTATGAATTTGTGACTAGTGACCTGAATAAATATCTACCATAGCTCAAAACTAATTTTTACCCTCCCTGTTTATTTTTCCTCAATTTTTACCCTCCCTTCATGTCAGATTTTCTCATTTTTTACCCTCCCTTCTTAGATTTTCTCAATGTTTACCCGTCCTTCTTCTCAATTTTTACCTTTGCTCAAAACAGAACATAAAACATATACATAAGTAATGGCTGAGAATTACCAAAATAAAACAATATGCGTTTTCATACAATGTATTTATAAAATCAACATTATAAACAGTGATGTCATGATATATAAGGGATACAATTTTTGTTGCTTCTTAGTTCTTATGCATGCCGTATGTTGTTCTATACCACAAGAGTTTTTGTCTAGACATTGTTCTGAAGAGTTTCTCAATATTAAAAATTAGTAATTAACTTGACTTGTTGAAACTGTAATACCAAGTGTGATGAAATTGATCAACTTTCATTTTTGATTTTCTTTAAGCTTATATAGAAAATACAAGAAATTTTATTTTACGTCGCATAAAATTAATAGTTTCTTTCATGAGCATGCGGTTCAGATCGAAATATCTGTCACCGAGGGTAAGTGTTTTGGTGGGAACGAGGCTCTGCCTGAGCCAAATGAGATCTATTTATAAACCCTGCACTATTCTTAAGACATTAAAAAGCACAAATAAGAGCTTTGCCTTTGAGATTCTTCAATCATATTAACAAAATTGTCTGAAAATAGTCCCTATTTGGCATTCCAGTAAACAAATGAGTGAATAATTTTTTTCATCTTCAGGCGTTTTTATAACATATCATATACACTGACTCCAACTCCATTCCGACCTTCAAAATAGGATGTATAACATTGATTTTTTTTTTCACAAAATACAATATTTCTGGGACAGGTGTTTAGTGGGAGACCTCGATAGAACTTGAAGTCATATGATAGTTGTAGCGCTGGCATGCTACCATTTACATAATAGCCACACAGATACACATACCCATCTACATCCACTGTGACTCCATATGCTCCCATACGTCTAAGTTTATATTCCTCATATACTGTTTTCACTTTACCTTCAACAGTCATACATGTCAATGTTTCGTTGCCTGCATCTGTTACATATAAAGTCTGTTTGTCTGGGCTTAAGTCTAAGAAAAATGGTGTCTGGAACTGTGGTTCATTTGGCTCATTTTCGGTTATATCCTTTAGAATTTTGCCGGACATACCAAGTAGCTTGATACGTCCAGATTGAGTGCCACAATATGAAACAAAAAATCGTTCATCTGAATAGCGAATGCCACGACAGCCCCTTCCAACATCGATAGTTTTAAGTTCTGTGAGGACACAATCTGTAGAGACTGCCAAAAATTTCACTTTACCATCATCAGGGAATGTCACTGCTACTTCTTTGTTTGAAACTTTTGTTACATCCCAGGGTTGTGATTCAAATGTTAAGACAGAAGCAAGTGTTTTTTGATTGGTGTCAATTACTTTTACTGACCAGTTTTTGATGTCAACAACAAGTAGGCAGCTTTCAGACACAAGACACATGCCAGCTGGATCTGATTCAGTTCTGTCAGTACTGTATTCCAAAGGAATATTCAAAAGAAACTCAAATTTTTTCAGAGTAACTACCTTGCCAAAATCTTGTTGCTGGACCAGATGCTTGAAGTAAGATGATAATTGAAAGTTGTAATTTTGGATTTCATTTTGGTCGCCAAGTTCTTCCAAGCGTCTTTCTATTGTCATAGTATCCTGTTTAGCTTTCTTCAAGGCAACAAATAGCTGGCAGCTCAAACCAGCACTCCTCTTTTCTTCGATGTTAGAGCTGATCTTTTGAAGGTCGCTCATTAAAGAATTGATCTCGCCGGTGACCTTGGACAGCCTTTCCTGATCTTCATAATATATTCTCTCAACTTTTCCATCCATTTTGTTCTCAAATTTCTTCATCTGTTTATACACTTCTTGGATACCTGTCTTAATAGCATGTTTGTTGTCATCTTTGAGTGTTTTACATTCATTTTTGTTTTCTTTACATCTTGTTTCATGCCAGGAAAGTGAATTTGATTGGATCCTAATGGTTGAAGTAATATCTCTAAAGTCTTCACTTTGTTCAATGTCCTTTACAATTTCTGTTAAATGTGGAACATTCTTACACTGCCTATGTCTTTTTATCATACATACACAACATGCCAGCTGGTCACATGACTCACAGAAATACTCAATGACATTGCTTGTGTGTGAAGGACACTTGTCCACACAGATGTCCTTGACGTCTTCTGTGTTAGCCTTAGCCTTGTCTCCAGGCAAATTTACTCCATCTTGTAGTACGTGATATTTTAATATCCGTAGTTTCCTGTGAAAGCTGCAGCAGTCCTTGCACAGATGTTCCCCGCAATCTATACAGAAGACCACAGCTGGAAGGTCTCTGCTATCTGCCTTACATGGATCACAAAAAGAATTCAAGGACTCGTTCTTACATCTAGCATCAGATCCACCATCACTTGAGTATTTCTGCGACCCACCACTTAGGAACTTTGCCATAATCCACTAAATCCACTAGCCATCTTATATCTAAGCACAGAGTAGCAGTCATTGACACCAACGCAGGTTACATTCAGTAGTGTTACTTGTCATGCGTGTAAAATTTCAGTTGCAGGAATCTAGACTGCAAAATAGTTTGAAGTATTCGCCATAATACTTCTTTATCACTGTCGTTCTTAAAGTCACTAAAATTTTGTTTTTATTGAATCTGTTTTGTGCAACTTAGTTACTTATCTATTTATACATTATATAATTGAAATTTGATACAGACAAACTACTTGAAATTCACAACTGCAAAGGTTTTGTTCAAAACTTTTAACTACATATGAAAGGAGAATACCATAAAAGATTTGTTCCAAATGAAAAGGCTTTATTCAACTTTCTTTAATTTGAAAATCAAACTCTCATGACATTGTGACATAATAAGAAAAGGATAGGAAAGGGATGAAAAGAATCATGCAAATAAACAGCACTGGTTTTATTGATTCTAATTACATACATTTATTTTGTAGAGTTAAAATAGGATTTTACAATAGATTGTAAGGTATTTGCTCCTGAAGTGTCATTTCAAAGTTGTCTGGACGAATCGTCAAAAGAAGAAAAAAAAATAGGCTGACAACATTGTCTGCTTGTCAAAAAAAAATGCCTATGCAAGTGTGTGTATTTACATTTAATTTATCCCCCAGTCGAAGGCGAAGGGGATATAAGAAATGGTCTCCGTCCGTCCGTGCATCCGTCCCAATGTTGTCCGGAGCATAATTCCAAAAGTGCTTGAGTGATTTTCTTCAAACTTCAGACACTGACAGAGCTTATTGGGAGAAAGTGCAGTGTGTAAGAACAATAACTATACCTTGCCTACTTTTAGAGTTATTCCCCTTTATCAGATTTACTTGAAAAACTTTGTCTGAAGCATAACTCCAAAAGTACTTGAGGGATTTTCTTCAAACTTAATACACTGACATAGCACATTGGTAGGAAATGCAGTGTGCAAGAACAATAACTCTACCTTGCCTACTTTTAGAGTTATTCCTCTCTACAGATTTACTTTCAAAGTTTTGTCCAGAGCATAACTCCAAAAGTACTTGAGGGATTTTTTTCAAACTTCATACACTGACATAGCACATTGGTAAAAAGTGCAGTGTGCAAGAACAATAACTCTACCTTGTCTACTTTTAGAGTTATTCCCCTTTATCAGATTTACTTGTCCGAAGCATAACTCCAAAAGTACTTGAGGGATTTTCTTCAAACTTAATACACTGACATAGCACATTGGTAGGAAGTGCAGTGTGCAAGAACAATAACTTTACCTTGCCTACTTTTAGAGTTATTCCCCTTTATCAGATTTACTTTAAAAGTTTTGTCCAGAGCATAACTCCAAAAGTACTTGAGGGATTTACTTCAAACTTAATACACTGACATAGCACATTGGTAGGAAGTGCAGTGTGCAAGAACAATAACTCTACCTTGCCTACTTTTAGAGTTATTCCCCTTTATCAAATTTCCTTGAAAAAAATTTCCAGAGCATAACTCCAAAAGTACATAAGGGTTTTCCTCAAACTTAATACACTGACATAGCACATTGGTAGGAAGTGCAGTGTGCAAGAACAATAACTCTACCTTGCCTACTTTTAGAGTTATTCCCCTTTATCAGATTTACTTGAAAAAAAATTTCCGGAGCATAACTCCAAAAGTACTTGAGGGATTTTCTTCAAACTTAATACACTGACATAGCACATTGGTAGGAAGTGCAGTGTGTAAGAACAATAACTCTACCTTGCCTACTTTTAGAGTTATTCCCCTTTATCAGATTTACTTGAAAAAAAATTTTCCGGAGCATAACTCCAAAAGTACTTGAGGGATTTTCTTCAAACTTAATACACTGACATAGCACATTGGTAGGAAGTGCAGTGTGCAAGAACAATAACTCTACCTTGCCTACTTTTAGAGTTATTCCCCTTTATCAGATTTACTTGAAAAAAAATTTCTGGAGCATAACTCCAAAAGTACTTGAGGGATTTTCTTCAAACTTAATACACTGACATAGCACATTGGTAGGAAGTGCAGTGTGCAAGAACAATAACTCTACCTTGCCTACTTTTAGTCAAATAGAAAAATATCATACCTATACTGATAATGAACATTAATATAATTTTGCAAACCTTCTCTTCATATCCTTATTCTTTTATTCCACTTACTTGAAAACTGTACTCAGCATGACCATAACTATACGGCTTTTTAAGGATTTCCTCTCACCAAGTAAAATGTACGAAAGTACAACCTTCAGGTAACTTCTTCCCGGTGGGGGGATTAACCATGTGTAACATGGCTCTTGTTACCAATGGATTTGCTTGATCGATGAAAGCCCACACTAAATAGGATCAGTCTGTAAGTGCCATGTGATTTAATAGACTGAACGTTTCTTTGTTAGAAAAGCAGAGAGTAGATCTGATGATCCCTGGGTCCTTAGGCTGTTGTATTGTTCAAAGGGTCATAGGTCCCTTTTTTGGCCAAATAATAAATGTGTGTGTCTAGAAGTAAATACATTTTAGGCTTATTTTGAAAGCAGTGGTCCTTTAAATCTCACCTGAAATCTGTTGCAAGGAATGTGTTTAGTCTCCCAAGGCATTGGGTGGGGGAGTGATCCACCTTGGTCCAAGCAATCCATCTTTTGAGGGGGAGTGATCCACCTTGGGAGTGGTAGGTCCTCTTAGCAGGGTTCAGTTCAGATATGGTAGATGTGTGAGCGGCCAGCTAGTTAAAGAATGGTTACAATATGCTTTGGTGCTTGGTACCTTCATATAACTCAGCAGGTAAAAGTCCTCATTGATAAAGTGTCTCGTAAGTCAGAAATGGATAGCCCAAACTGTAATAAACAAACACACTTCAGTGTAAAGTATGATATATTTATGATTTCAGACGACAAGGACAGGCTAAAACCAGTCATGTTGATGCATCTGTTTCTTCTAACACTTATGGTACCAGTCTGTGGGGATCCTCTTCTAAAGGTTTGTATACCAGTCTAATTTCTAAATATAGTTTTGATATTCTATTATATTGCTCTTTTCTTGTAGTAATGTATGAATTTTCACATTCATTCATAAAAGTAATTCATCCTGACGTCATTACGTCATCTTACACAAGGGGATATAAGATGAGATTTTCCAGCACTTGTACAAACTGCAGATATCCAGATCTGGTATGCAAGAATCAGTTTACTTTTATACTTTGATTTTTAGGAAAATATAACTTCAAAAGTTTTATATGAAGTTTACAAGAACATGACGTAATTTCTGTCTTTCAAACAAAAATTTATGTACAGTTTTTTTAGCTATGACTCTATTCTACATGTTATTTGGTCCATGGATGTATAGAAAACTTACTCAACTCGTATTACATGTTCTGTAAAATATTTAATCTTTCAATTGCCACTCTGATTAAAAATAAACGTCTTCATAATGTCTTGACCCACTGATTGAATTTGCATGCAATATTATATTATCAAGAAACTCAGGATCCCCTCTATCTCTCACCAATGCAGCATTAAAGTCACACAGTCATTTGGCTTCAAGTTTCTGTATTGACAACAAAAACATTTTATAAATAACCATTTAGGCAATATTTGACAATTATTGCGCAAAATTGGCACAAACTATGAATAAGCCAGGGTGTACCCTGAATACCCAGTGTCAATTTCCATGCAATGTCATCTACTATATAGTTACATTATACTATTAGGGAAATGTACAAACCAGTATCTCCCATGCTATCTGTTAGACTGACTTCTGTACATCTATGTCATATATATTCTACTATTATTACTTGTAACCAGGGTCTTCCTATACCTAGTGATGTGTAAGTACATTAGCACTAGAAAAATCACGAGTTTTTGATATAGATGTTACTAGAGCTTTTAGATTTATTGCGCTTAGAAAAAGCTAAAAAGCTGGAAAAAAGAGCTCCAAAATTAGATTTTTTTAGCTCACCTGAGCTGGCTCAGGGTGAGCTATTAGGATCGATGATTGTCCGTTGTCCGTCGTCCGTCGGACGTCGTCCGTCCACATTTAGTTCGTTAACACTCTAGTGGTCACATTTTTGCCTCAATTGTCACGAAACTTGGTCAGGATGTTTGTCCCAGTAATTACTCGGACGAGTTCGAATATGGGTCATCTCGGATGAAAAACTAGGTCACATGACCCAAAAATAGAAAAATCTTGTTAACACTCTAGAGGCTACTGTTTCAGTCCAAATATCCTGGCAATTTGTCAGAAAGGTTGTTTGGTTGATTTCTAGCTCAAGTTTTAATATGGGTCACCTGGGGTCAAAAACTAGGTCACACAGCCCAAATATGGAAAAACCTTGTTAACACTCTAGAGGTAACATTTTCAGCCCAAATATCCTGGAAATTTGTCAGAAAGGTTGTTTCTATGATTTCTAGCTCAAGTTCGAATATGGGTCATCTGGGGTCAAAAACTAGGTCACAGAGCCCAAATATGGAAAAACCTTGTTAACACTCTAGATGTTACATTTTCAGCCCAGATATCCTTGATATTTGTCAGAAAGGTTGTTTTTATGATTTCTAGCTCAAGTTCGAATATGTGTCATCTGGGGTCAAAAACTAGGTCACAGAGCCCAAATGTGGAAAAACCTTGTTAACACTCTAGATGTTACATTTTCAGCCCAAATATTCTGGAAATTTGTCAGAAAGGTTGTTTCGATGATTTCTAGCTCAAGTTCGAATATGGGTCATCTGGGGTCAAAAACTAGGTCACAGAGCCCAAATGTGGAAAAACCTTGTTAACACTCTAGAGGTACCATTTTCAGCCCAAATATCCTGGAAATTTGTCAGAAAGGTTGTTTCGATGATTTCTAGCTCAAGTTTCAATATGGGTCACCTGGGGTCAAAAACTAGGTCACAGAGCCCAAATGTGGAAAAACCTTGTTAACACTCTAGAGGTACCATTTTCAGCCCAAATATCCTGGAAATTTGTCAGAAAGGTTGTTTCTATGATTTCTAGCTCAAGTTCGAATATGGGTCATCTTGGATCAAAAACTAGGTCACAGAGCCCAAATATGGAAAAACCTTATTAACACTCTAGAGGTAACATTTTCAGCCCAAATATCCTGGAAATTTGTCAGAAAGGTTGTTTCGATGATTTCTAGCAACTTTGTTAAAAGCAGTTGTACTCGGGTGAGCGATAAAGGGCCATCATGGCCCTCTTGTTTCAATTCTTAGATTTGGTGTGTAAACTGATATATGGTTTGATGTTGTAATATTTAAGCACCCACAGTTCATCGCTGCTTGAGGAGTAGGACATGTAGTGATTTAGACATTGAAGAAAAAAATTACAGCCAAACTAGCATACATACAGTAGACTCCTTTTATAACAACTACGGATCTAGTGAAATTTCTGATGAAAGGATAAAAATTTTTGGACCTTGTGTATTTTCCTTCTTTATTTAATATGAAAATGCTATGTTGATATAGCAAACTGCGGATATAAAGAACAAATTTAAATGATCCCAAGGGGTCCATTATATATGGAGTTTACTGCATATAACATAAATTTTGTGTCTGTATTAGAGTAATTATATAATTATATATTGACGACACATCTTTATTTCTGAGAGAAAATTTTGACCCGTAATAGATCTATTTAGATAGAAGAATTATTTAGTTATCTGTCAGTGTTTGTCTGGGTAAAACTGTTGTTTATGCCGTTATAAATCCATGTTTACTAGTAAATAAAAGTTAAGTTTTCCTCATGTTTTAAAGGGAATTTTTTTTTTAATTTCGAAATGAAGTTAAGGGTGTATATAGGAGTCACCCAGTGGTTGATCGGTCGGTCGTTCAGGTGGTCTGTTGCATTTTCCTTGTCTGGAGCATAACTTGAAAACTACTGGTTGGAATTCAATACAACTTCATACAATGGTCAGGTGCAGTGCACAAGAACCATAACTCTATCTTGACAAATTGCAGAGTTATTGCCAAGAACAATATCTCTTCTAAGTTTGTTTGCAAGGTATTCTGTTACTACGAACTTCCTCAGTTTATAAAGCAGTCTTTCGGGGGTATTAATCACATTTAGTGATAGCTCGAGTTATTGCCCTTTGTTACTTTTGTCTGGAGCATAACTTGAAAACTACTGGTTGGAATTCAGTACAATTTCATACAATGATCAAGCACAATGAGAGGAAGTGCAGTGTACAAGAACCATAACCCTATCTTGAGTAATTACAGAGTTATTGCCCTTTGTTACTTTTCCTTGTCCGAAGGATAACTTGAAAAGTACTGGTTGGAATTCAGTACGACTTCATACAATGGTCAAGCACAATGAGAGGAAGTGCAGTGCACAGGAATCATAACTCCATCTTGACTAATTACAGAGTTATTGCCCTTTGTTACTTTTCCTTGTAGGAGCATTATTCGAAAACTACTGGTTGGAATTCAATACAACTTCGTACAATGGTCAAGCACAATGAGAGGAAGTGCAGTGCAAAAGAACAATAACTCTATCTTGACTCATTTCAGAGTTATTGCCCTTTGTTACTTTTCCTTGTCCAGAGCATAATTCGAAAACTATTGGTTGGAATTCAATACGACTTCATACAATGGTCAAGCACATTGAGAGGATGTGCAGTGTACAAGAACCATAACTCTATCTTGACAAATTACAGAGTTATTGCCAAGAACAATATCTCTTTTTAGTTTGTTTGCAAGGTATTCTGTTACTACGAACTTCCTCAGTTTATAAAGCAGTCTTTCGGGGGTATTAATCACATTTAGTGATAGCTCTAGTTTATCTAGGCCTTCTATGTATTCAATTTCAGTTTTATGTAGATGCAGTAATTGTTGTTGTGTAGTAAGATAATGTAGTTGCCCAATGTTTGACGACACATCTTTATTTCTGAGAGAAAATTTTGACCCGTAATAGATCTATTTAGATAGAAGAATTATTTAGTTATCTGTCAGTGTTTGTCTAGGTAAGACTGTTGTTTATGCCGTTATAAATCCATGTTTACTAGTAAATAAAAGTTAAGTTTTCCTCATGTTTTAAAGGGAATTTTTTTTTTAATTTTCCAAATATTGTTTCATCACAGATAATTAGCGTTCACAATGCAATGCTCCCTTTAGTTGTATGTGCTTATGCTAGTTAATTCATTGTACGTGTGTTCAATTAGCATCAGTAGTTATTGGTCTATAATCTATCCTTATTATTGTAATATTTATTCTATAGATTCAAATTTGTCTGATTTATGAATGTGAGTATGCTATTTTTAGAATCTTTTACTTCTTCTAGTCAAGTTTATTTCATCTCCATAATTGAGCATGTTTTTACTCACATTACCATATTATAGTTGTACATTAATCTTTGTGCAAATAAATGAAGCATGTCTTACTTAATTTTGAAAAACAAGTAGTTGCGGCAGAGTTATATATCTACTGTAAAAGTTTGGGTTTTTTTTTGGCTTTGTATCAATGCGTGTAAATAGTATGTTCGCTCATATTTTTTGTTCTATCATTTTTCATTTTCTAAAATAAAGAAAATTTGATATTGTATGTATGCAATAAGCTTGATATAGCATTTAGAAAGTTCCCACTGGGCATGGAAATATTTGGTACAGTCAAACCTGCTTTAAAGCTGCTCACACAGAAGTTGCTGAAAATGATGTTTCTTGAAAAATGTCTAAATAAATTGGATGGTGTCTTACCAATGTAAACTGATGAAAATATAGCTGTTGCATGAAAACATGTACCATTAGATGATATAAAGCAAATTTCTTTGATTTTAGTGCAATTTCAAAGCATTATAAGTAGGAATTAGTACTTTAATTTTTTTTATTTTTGTCTTAAAGTAATGTGTGAGATCTAAATTTGTTGTGGGGAAGACGTTTGGTTTTCTAAACTTCTTACCTGAACTGTGAGTGAGCAGCTTTAAGCAGTCTACCAGGAGAACTAATGGAAGTGGATGCTAAAAGTAGACGACTGTTTAATAAAGGATGGGTGTATTTATTCTAAAACTGGCAGTTTGGAATGTAGATATAGCGGCTACTAAAGACAGGTGGTTGTTTTATTTAAGTGACCACTTAGACAGGTTTAACTTCAATTGATATAGTATGATATGAGTCTATCAGTGTAGACAGAAAACAAAAAACTAACATAATAATCTTACAGTTCTAACCCATATAGAGTAAAAAAATATAGTGTTACACATGTACATTAGTTAGTATTGAAGTAAATTCAGAAAGGCTACAAATTTAAATGTATTTTGGGTTTTTAAGGAGCAGATTTACAACATACAGATCACGTTTCTCATTGGCAGCAGACATGCACAGTTTAATAGCCTGTCCAGTTCATTAGGGCCTTTATTTGGACCCAGGTGACTGCAGGTCTATAAATTAGATAGGAAGGAAGATTGAGAAACCTTAAGCACTGATTATTTTGGGTCAAAGGTCAAGGTCATCAAGTCACATCAGTGAAAAACCTTGCCACTATAGAAGGGGAGAACACTTAAGTCAAAAGCTTCCTTTTAATGTTGATGTTATTCTGTAGATGATTGTTTTTGAGTTTCAGCTCTTTAGGTCAAAGGTCAGGGTTATAAAGCAGTTGAATGCATCAGCATTGAAAAAAGTTTTCATCTTAATAAAAGACCACTTAAATTCATTGGGCTTCAAACTTTTCCAGTAGTTTATATGTGGTTGTAGATGACTCCTTAGTAACTAATGGGTCAAAGGTCATTGTCACTCTAGAAATAATTGTTTTACTTTTGTACATTGAAGTATCATATAAGATGAAAGCCGAAAATAAAAAGTGTTTTGTTTCACTCGCTGTAACAACCAAATATCATTTGAGCCATAGGACTTGCTTAACCTTCCCTACCTATATTTCTGCAATGAGCCTGTCCAGCCTTTGGCTTGGATGCTGCCATTTATTAGTTTATGGGGGTGTTCAAGTGGAAGTTTAATGATTAGTGAACTATGCAAGGCAATCATGAGATTGGACTGACAAAGGAACTGGTCATGAACTGCACAGGTCTCTGACACAGAAATAAAGTTGTAGGATATAGGTTAACATTTTATTTGATGTGTTGTTTGGCTCGTAGTCATAAGTTTGAGTCGGTAGCTTGTGGCTATATTCAGAGACGTTCCTCAACTCAAGCTCAAGCATACAATCAAGAAAGTCGAGGATGACTTGACTTTGAATACCAATTAGTCACTGGAGTTCACCTTACTTGAGGCATCCTTGAGCCTCCGTTAAGGGAGTCTTTCTTGAGTATGAGTTGAGGTGGAGTTTGAGTGACGACTCTGAATATAGCTGTTAGACTTGCATTTGTGTGATGTCATTTGTTTTGTAATGAAGAATAAGATTTAAGGACAATATCAGCTGATTTCGGACCACTCTTTTCATATTGAAAAAGGTTTCGATGTTCAAAACACCAAAAGCTTGTCCCCGTTAAACTTCTAAAATGAGCTCTTTTGTCGTAAAATGTGCACCATGGCTGCTTGGTTTTTTGATGCTCATAAAAAAAAAATTATGAATGTTATCAAGGGAAGTGCCGTAGTGTAAGGGTAGACATGGGACTGCTCACCCGGAGGTCATGGATTTAAATCCTGGCAGTGGCATTTGACTATGATCTCCATAGTCCCTTCTATCTATGCCAGCATTGCTAAGGAGTCATCGAAAGTAGTTAATGTATATTGCATGATCTTGTTCTACATTTCTATCATACTCCATGTAAAATCAATAAGTTCAAATTATTGGAGATTTATCAGCTGAATACAGAACAGTGTAGATGATTTTCAAGCTGATAATAATCTACACTGTCCACAGATGGTAGCAGGAAAAGGGTTTGAAATCCATGAAAATAAATGACGTTGGCACAAATACATGTATGTTTTGCAAGTGAATGCTTAATATTGTAGGTTATACCAGTTGTGACTTATAGTTCTTTAGTTAATCAGTATAATTTATATTTAACCGTGTCTCACATTGTATTTGTTTTCTTCTAGAATCTTTCTCACTTGATTTTTCAGTGCAATTTTATTCAGATTTGTAAAGTAGTGGTCTAGTTATATGAAAAAGTTTCTATGAATTTTAGCAGTTGAATCCTGATATTTACTTATCTGGATACATTTGTTTCAACCAAAAACAGTAACTGTTGTAAATCATGAAATAAAAATAGACTTTTAATTGTT
>JAFMSR010000015.1:3098202-3120051 GCA_022818135.1 Saxidomus purpurata
TATTACACTGGACCAGGTATGAAATTACATCATTTCAAACATAGAAGCATCTGGCCAAAATGATGCATAGTTGTCTATAATAGTTTAAGAGTTTTAAAAGAAAATGCAATGTTTGCAAAAAATTCTTTAATGATAACAAACTATCAATTTTAATTCCTGGTAAATGTGTTTCGAAATTATTAAACTCAACTGATGTACCAAATATTGCTTATCATATCATTTAAGATGATCGTTTTCAGTATTTAACAAGGACTCATTACATTCTCTATTTTTACTTTTCTCAGATATGGGCATATATCTGCACTTATCATTGTTTCATTCACTTCACTATCACACCCATTCTTCTTACAGCAAAGGGGTATTCAGATACCCAGAAGTGTTTTAAAGAAAGGCAAGGTACTACACAGCAGTTGTTTACCGTTTCACCTCGCCATCTTAATTAACATTCATTTATATCCATTTAACACCATACCTTCATGCAGTTTGAAAAACATTTACTGTTAAGTTACTGGTATAGGGGTTTGAAGTTTGCATCCTCCTTTATTTACCGTTAATCTTTACCCGGCTTGCAGCAAAAGATTTTGTCTTTGTGAATAGTGTAGAACATGATCAGCCTGGAACCAGTTGTTCCAAATTTTTAATCTACTTTTAAGTGCTTTAAGTTTTTTGTTTCTTAAATACATACATTTGTTTTAAGAAGTCTTTCCAAATATAGAAATACAAAAATATCCTTAAAGTTAATCAACTGTTAGATTAAAGACCTATTAAAGTTTCAAATAACCGGAGTCTGGTCATGATCTTCACTGTTTCAGTGAGTACCCCTTTGGACAAATAATGGTATTGACCATATTGAAAGATGGACAAGTCCATTTTAGAAATTTAGCGTGGTAAGGGTTAGAATATTGTAAACAGACTGATTCGTGTAGTTCCTAGTTAATCTATTACCAAGGGTTGGCCGTGAAACTGTCGTAAGTCCTTTATTTCATATAAGTTACGACAGTTTTGTTGTCAACCCGTGCTACATGTATGTATTTATGGGACAGACTTGATTTAGACTTTAACTTTATGATCATATTTAGTCTTAACTTTTGTGCGTTAGAAATAATGTAATTTTGGAAAGATAGATTTAGATAATGACTTGTATCGTAAGTGTTGTGTTAATCCAATAAATGATACACAAGTTCATCTATTTCATGTCATTAAATACAGTATTGGATCCTGTATTATGGCATGTTTTTTGCATTGTTTCTATTTTTGGGTCTTCCGATCTTGAGTTTGTTTGCAATGTCAAGAATCTGTGATTTTGAGAAATTGTAAAATGTTTTGTTTTTTTCAAAATAAACCAAATTTACTTAACTACAAAGATTTCCCGAACAACAACATGTATATACTAACAAAATATTTTGAACAAAAACTCAGGTTTTATACACTATAATGCATTTACATGGTTTTACTATGTACCATTATTTTTGTGATAAGATTCAAGTAAAATATGTGATAAATATAAATGTTAAAGCAATTTGTGATATTTAAATTATGTGATATTCTGTGATACTGATTACTGTACGTTGTTTCATTGCCTCTCTCTGTCATGCCACCAACACAAAGGGACCAAAATGGAAATCAGAGTTTACTCTTTTTTGTGTTATCCCTGGTGTCGGTGTGCATGCCATGGTTATTATGTTCATGTTGTGATATTGTTTTATTGCATTCATGTTTGTTTTAGCCATGTATGTACTCCATACCAAAATAAATCTTATCTTAAATCTTATCTTATTTAGACACTATTACATGTATTAAGTTTATTAAATTTGCAGGGTATTTACAATGATGTTATATTTTTTACTCAGGTCATATCTATGTGTACATGTATTTAGTTTATATCTTTATGTATTTCAGCAAACAAGAGAGCAGGAGCAGTTAATACAGGAAGAAATGCAGAGATCTGTGAGTTTTGTTTAAACAAGTTTTCATTAGAAATGGTGACATTGTTGGAATAAGCCATTAATCTTCTGATAAAATTAAAAGGATGTCATTGGTTGAATTGTTCTGAAAGTGCACAGACTTCATTCATTGGCTGGCTGGTCAAGTATGAAGTCACGTTCAATGTCAGGTTAAACTTGAGACCTCAGTAGTAGAAGTCAAGGGCTCGATCCTTGCATCACTTTGCAGATTGATGTTTCTCAACTTGTTACATATAATGATATTGTTAAACTTAAAAGCAAGGCATTCTGAGCTGACATGGGTAGAGTGTTCTAGATTGTTTATAGTCCTTGCCGACGATATATTGGTGGAGTTTATAGTAATTTTTCAATACAGTATCGAATTGTAGTCCCTTTCTTGAAAAATTATAAATATTATGTGAAGTGCTTGTACACTCATAGGAGACACAAGTCAGTGTGCATAAACTAGCAGTATAAAGCCTTGACGTAAGTAAAGAGTTGATTTTACAATTTCCAGGCAGAACAACAACAACAACGGCAGACTGAGACCAAGATTTTGAGTATGGAACCCAGTGATGAGGATGAAGATACAACAGAATTTGGAACAGGAAGTGGAACACAGTCTAGCTTCCAGAAATCAATGACAGCCAGATCGAATGCAACCATTGGGTGAGTGCCAGTCTGTACTTAAGTTTACTGAAATATTGCTTGAACCCAGGGACTGATGACTCAGCAGATTTAACTGTCTTGTATATAGAATAACTTGTCTAAATTATTATACCCCCGAAATGAAGTTTAGGGGGTATATAGGAGTCACCGGGTGGTTGGTATGTTGGTCGGGTGGGTGGGCGGTCAGTCGGTCAGTCAGTTGCATTTTCCTTTTCTGGAGCATAACTTGAAAACTACTGGTTGGAATTCAATACAACTTTATACAATAGTCAAGCACAATAAGAGGAAGTGCAGTGGACAAGAACCATAACTTTATCTTAAGTAATTACAGAGTTATTGCCCTTTGTAACTTTTCCTTGCCCGGAGCATAACTTGAAAACTATTGGTTGGAATTCAATACAACTTCATACAATGGTCAAGCACAAGGAGAGGAAGTGCAGTGTACAAGAACCATAACTCTATCTTAAGTAATTACAAAGTTATTGCCCTTTGTTTCTTTTTCTTGTCCAGAGCATAACTTGAAAACTACTGATTGGAATTCAATAAAACTTCATACAATGGTCAAGCACAATGAGAGAAAGTGCAGTGTACAAGAACCATAAATCTATCTTGACAAATTACAGAGTCATTGCCCTATGCTATATTTCCTTGTCCGGAGCATATCTTGAAATCTACTGATTCGAATTCAATACAACTTCATACAATGGTCAAAGACAATGAGAGGAAGTGCAGTGTACAAGAACCATAACTCTGTCTTGAGTAATTACAGAGTTATTGCTAAGAACAATATCTCTTGTTTTAGTTTTTTTTGCAAGGTATTCTGTTACTACTACTTTCCTCAGTAAAGCGGTCTTTAGGGAGTATTAATCACATTTAGTGATATGTCTAGATTTGTTTTATCGTATAAGGACTTCTCTACTATAGAATGAAAAAAAAGCAAGTAATGTTACGTTTTGCTTTTAGATTTGATTATTGCAACCATATTAAATCACCATCAGAACTTTGAAAATTTTCAATAATTCGAAGGTCCAGAGATCCTTGGATTAATACATGGGTTTCTGAAATTGTTGCAGTTCAGTTACATCAATATAGACTGTACTAAATGTTGTATCTGTCTTAGAGACCCAATGCTTAAAAAGTGGCTGAATCATTTGGGAATTGTGGTCCAGTTGATTGGTATAATGTTGTGTACCCTTCTTGACAGTCAGTATTATAGGATCACCTGGGGTGGGCGGCACTCACAAAGTTGTCTGCTTTCTAACTTCCACAACAATCATCAAAACTTTGGAAAACTTGCTGTGAATGTTAATCAGCACAATGTCTGGGAAGTTCTATTATCAGCCAAATCATAGTAGTCAGTCCGGAGTTATTGGACAGCTTTAGACTTGTCTGGTTTGTAAACTAATGTAAATAATTCCTAACCAATCTTCACTAAACTTGCAGCGAATGTTTACACCCCTAATATCTCAGCCAAGTTCTATAACCAGTCAAATCGTCTAGTCGCTCCAGAGTTAATGCCCTTATATCTCCAAAATTTGAACAATTTAGGTTCATCTGCTGATAGGCGTACGTGTATTTTGTGACAGTTTGACACTCTGGCTTCAATCTGAGATTATATTGTAGTTAGACCTTTGTCGGTCAGTTAGGCAAGGGATACAATGAAATTGGGCTGTTTAAAGCAGTAAGAGTATAAGGTTCTACTAGATTCTATATTTTGATATTCAATGCAACCAAAATGACAAAATGTTTTCATTTTGTCTTTTATTAGCACAATGAACAGTGGAGAAGTGACGTTGAGAACGACCCAGTTCTTGGACCAGTTAAGGAAGAACCCGACCTTGAAAATAATGAGGGACGAGTTGGTGTCTGTCCTGCAGGATCAGCTTGAGAAAATTGGAATACCACCGGTAAATCACTTTTACATCTAAAGAAAATTTTCATAAAACTGTTAATTAGGAAATATTTAATTTAAGTTTTGTTCAGGCATTGATTATCATCTAATAAACAACACTTTGGAGGTCTGATGTATAATTATAAACAATGAAAGCTATAAGCCAGAATGGTTTACACCTGAGTTTCACAATCACTTACCTTTGTTTTATTTTATTGAAAACAAAGCATTTAAGAATATTACTTCAATTTTTGTATTAATTTATCCAATATTATCTACCAGAGAGAAAGAAATGCAATGGATAATTTTTTTATGCTAAAATTTTCTACATTATCATAGTCTTTCTTTCCTGTCATGAATCAAGATGGCAGATGATATATGAGAATAAGTTCTCCATTGTATTACATGTGACACATATGTACATGTACAATTATATTCTTACACAGGGAACAAAAGGCATCTCAAATGATACTCTGCAAAGCAAGCTGACACATTTAAGGACAAGGCGACAAACCCTGGAGAGAAATCATGGTGCTCTATTCTCAGACCTGAGAAACCAGTTTGATAACTTCGCTTCTGCTCAGGCTAGAGAGAGGCTCCGGGCACTAAAGAGGTCACCACCAGTTGCTCCAGGTAAATATCATAGTCATGATTGATAAAATGCTTTGATGTTTCAACTGTTAGTGTTCTTTAGGTGTGTGCTATTTCATCGAAAATAGCTATAAGTTATGGGTGACTTGGTGGTCGAGTGGTTAACACTCAGGACTACCAATCCAGAGGTCCACGGTTTAATTCCCAGTTGAGGAAATGCAAGAAACCTATCTAGAAATGAAATGGTAAGAAGCTCAGAGGCAGTCTCGCGTGTGTAGGTGCTATAAACTGGGCACATAAAAGAACCAAGGGGCTTGTTCGTAAAAAGAACTAGAGTCTGGTATCCAGATTCCCTTGTTACTGCTTCTGTCTGCAATGGAAATTAGAGCTAACTCTTATTGTGTTATCCTTGGTGCTTGTACTATAAAATACCATGGTTACAGTCTAGTTAAATGACCAATTTTTGTACAATGATGATTTGTTTTGTATTTCAAGGCCGTAGACCAGTCAGTGGCATTGGTCCAGGTAGCTCCCAGTCAATCCCTACATCAGGTCTTGGCAGCAGCGGTTCCCCAGTTAGAGGTCCGAGTCCACAAGCTCGGCAAGCCCCTGTCAGAACTCAGCAAGTTCCAAGGGCTCCTCCCCGCTCACAGAGCCCAGCACAGAGAGGCGTGAGCCCTAGAAGACCAGAGAGTCCTCTACGCAAGACTGGTTCCAGTGTTGATTACACAAGCACCCAGTGGGACTCGGATGAGGAGGAAACCGAATCAGAAGATGAGGAACCAGCTTTTGCCCCGAGGGGACCAGTTACAGTTACGCCAGCCAGACCTGGAGCAGTTCCACCTGGTCCGTCAAGACCTGGGTTCCCTACCCCTCAGGCTCGACAAGCTCAACTTCAACAACCATCTCCAGCACCAAGACAACAAGTGAAGACAGTTATCTCCAAACCTCTAGAAGATCTAGATGACGAGGATGACGACTGGCTCGACTCGGACAGGTAACGGAAACTTTTTGTATAGTTGGTTGGTGGGGACAGGGGCTTGATACCTGTTTCAGTAGTATTTCAGTTAGTAAAACATATATTTGCAAGTGGCATGTAAACCAAACAATCGTTCCTAGGAAGTCCTATTCTGTGTAAGAAACTGATGAATTTTTCACATGAAGTGTCAGGTCAGTAGTTGACTTGAACCCTTCACCCTCCTCCGTGAGAGGTTTAGTGATTTCAGGTCAGCAACTTGTAAAAACGGAGCATTTCAAAACTTTAAATTAATCCAAAGGTTTAGTCATAAACATGTTGTTAGTCAGGGTGTGTTGACATTCTTAAAAAACTTGTGATTAACAGTTATGGACTGACAGGTTAAGATGATACATGTATATTTCAGTGATATGGATATGTCACCAGGCAAGCCATCAGGTGGTGTATCCAAGCCCCCTCAGCCAAAAGGCCAGAAAGTAGCTGAGCTGTCCAGATCTATAGAGATGCAGTTGGCGGTGAGTACTGAATATCTGTCTTGTTTTACAAAGAAATGTCAGTTGTTTCTATTATAATTATGGTAACTGTATAAATTATTGAGAAAGACTCACGTTGTAATGATATTTTCATGAGTGGCACCGCAGCAAGTGATAAATAACTACTTTTGGTGTTCACAAGTGAAATTAACATGATATTACATAGATCTCAACAATTTTTCTGTTTATTTTATGTTTAAAACTCTCATTATGCTTAGTATACTTTTTGATATAAATCAGGGATAAGTAAAATGAGTTTATTGAGATAGAACCCATCGTTACATAGAGGATAATTGTTGGTTTCGGTGTAAGATCACGTTATAATTTCACCGAGTGGGCACCAAAAGTGATATTTCACGAGTGGCACAGCCACGAGTGAAAATGACAACTTTTGGTGTTCACGAGTGAAATTAACGTGATATTACACCGATACCAACAATTTTTCTGTTTATTTTATGGTTAAAACTCTACTTTTATTGAGTTTGTTTCTATAAAATAACGAAAATCGCGGGAAACGTCATCAAAAAACATAGCGCAAATGACGTCATTTTAACGACGTCATCGTCGCATGGTTTCCAGCATTAATTACGCTCGGTATACTTTTTGACGTAAACCGGATAGAAGATTGCAAAAACAGTGAAAAATAAAAATGGTAATCCACTGTTTCAAAACTGTGGATTATCACTTTTATTTCACTGAGAAAACTCTATAATTCACTTGAAAACATTAAATAAATTTTGATAAACCACCAAAAAACATAAAATAAAGATAGATATACTTTTAAGCATTACCTGGCAGAATTTCTAGATTGATCTAGTCAGCCTTTCAGTACCGACAGTACCATAAATTATTCAAACTGAAGCTGAGTGAAAATTTACTGACTGAATATGGAACAGTGCAGATCATGATCAGACTGCATCAGTAGCATCACAGAATCACTTGCTGCTTGAAGACAAAAAGTTATATACTTGTACAGTAAACTCTGTATGTAACTAACTCCTTGGGACCATTTAAGATTATTCCTTATATCTGGAGTGTGTTATATCCATTTAGCATTTTCATATTAAAGTGACATTATGCGCATTTTACTGCACATAGTGTATTTTTGGTGACAGTTTTATAAAAGCAATTTTTGGTTGCTGTTCATTTAAATGTGTTAAATTAATGATTATGCCGCATTAGTATTTGAAGTTGGTGCTTTAGCTATAAAAAATCAGACTGATAAAATGATAGTTGATTGTGTCTTGGTAGAGATTTTGGCAGTGGAAGGGAAGCAACTCCTGCATGCAGTTGTTCTTTTCTTAAATTGACTCTCCCAGTCAAATAAGAAAATCAATATTTGGAAAGTTATTATTTCATACTGGTAGCGTGAAGAGTTTGGTGTATTGGGTTAAAAGCTATTATTTTCTCTACGCTTTTGTACACACCATATTCAGCTGGATTTTTACTTGAAAAAAATGCGCATAATGTCACTTTAAATTAAGAAGGGAAAAAATTGGGGCCCAGAAAATGTGTTCCATATACCCGGAATTTTGCTGTATCTGGAGTCCTTATATATGAAGTTTACTGTAGTTGTTCAACTTTTTGAAAGTTTGGTATCATATTATATTACAAACATATTTAATTTAACTGTTTGCATGTCACTTCTTTGTTTAGGGAAGAAAAGGGGCATCAAAACCAGTAGGAGGGATAGATACCATGGGTAACCAGAAGAAAAATGTTGAAGATATACTGGTAAGTACTGGCTCCTAAAGTAAAGCATTCAATTATTATGTTTTATAGAAATTAATATTTTCAATGTCCCAAAAAATGATATGTATAACTATCACTTTGTCTTGTCTGTTTGTTTATTTGTCCTTACTTTCCGTAAGATTTTTTCTCAATTTCAGCTGTGTTACAGTTTCTGTAAATTTGTACTACGTTTACTAGATGCGTGAGTGACCTAGGGAGATTATTTATTCAGACATATGAGACAGTCATTGTGTTGTATATTTCAGGAGTTTAACTCGGACAGTGATTGGGACGTCTCTCCGGTAGAAGACGATGAGCCAGCAAGACCTAAAGCAAGGTAACCATTAAACTGCAGCTTTGTTAAGTCTGAAAATGGAACCAATGGAACTTGCATTTTATTTTTTGTTACAATACATTTGTCCCTGATTTCTGTTCATGATAGGAGTTTTTAGTGAAGCCGCCTTGGTGCAGTGGTAGCGTGTTCACTTCAGGTTTCGAGGGTCCCGGGTATGATTCCCACTAGTGCCAAGTAGGGGTTGTGTCCTTAGAAGAGACACAGATATCTCCACATTGCCTCTCACTCTCTTCAGGGTTGATTCTATCTGGAGTCAGTCCCGAGTGCAATTTATTGAAGTTGTAAGAACTTGTTTCGCAATAGAGAGTAAATGATACAGACTGACCAGCACAAAAAACACAACTTTACGAATTAATTTGAAATATATTATCTCTGGTGCATTTTAAAAAAGACTTTGCCTGGAGCAGAGACATAGAAGAAATAATAAATGTTTCTGAATGAATTATCAAATTTTAATTTCATGCAGACAGATAGGAAATTAAACTTTGTACTTAGTATACACGTTTTAATGAAAATATATACACTGACAATTTTCTTTAAATAATAAGAACATGAAAAATTTTGCGTTTCTGTTGCCTTTGGGTAAAATAGTATAAAAAAGAGGATTTTTTTCATTTGCTCCATATGTGTCAATTTTAAGACAAGGTCTAAATGTAATAATTATGCAAATTTATGGCAGTTTCACTTTGTTGCATAACATTTTGCTCTTTTGCTAAATTAATAATGAGGATGGGGTATTGAGGCATCTGAAAAAAATTCTTTGTTGGATTCTGGAACTGTCCGATAGTAATTTCAATTTTATAGGAGTTTGGATTCCGTGAAATATCATTTATTGACTTGACTCTTGTTTGTCTTTAATTTGCTCTAAAGAATCATGCTTATGTGAAATAACAATAATAAAAGTAATGATATCTTTATTTACTCCAATACTAAAGAACAGAGCATATATGCATATACATACAGCTACAACAGTTGAAATTCAGAATGTTCAAAATCGTACGTGTACAAACATACAAGCATGACAAATTATCATCAACTAATTATGCTGAAAGTTAAAGCTTTGCACATATAATGTAAATAACAGATAGTCATTTTCACATGATTAACTCTGACACTTTCATACAATTCATGAAAACAGCATGAAAATGGAAAACAATTCAATCATCTGGTTGTGAACACTCAAGTTAGATTAATATTCAAATTGCTGAGCACTACTTAATAGATCATGCATGCTGTACCACATCCTAAAGCATAGTGATTCATTCACATGACAAAACATAACAATATGCTCAATGAAACAGTCTCATAAATATACATTTTGTACATGGTGCTATATTTTCTGGAAAAATATTTGGCTGTTAGGAAAATTACTGTTCTACAATATATAACTTTTTTTTTTTAAGTCAAGCAAAATGTTTACAATGTCAAAATCAATTTTTATGATAATTTTGAGGCCCTTAGGGCTGAAGTAATTTCTTACCATTACCTTGCTTATATTGGGTCTGGAATACAGTGGTGCTCACTTGTAACTTTGCAAAATTTTCGCGTATCGTGCGTGTATCGTGCATTCAGTTTGCATTAATCATGCGTTTACTGTTCATGCATTCATCGTGCATCATTCAGATCGTGTAACGCATCGTTCGTTGTGAGTAATCAACGTTGCACGATAGGAATTATATAAAAGTGGTCCGAGATAGTTTGGATGGCCAATCGTGTAAAACGTTTGCACGTTAGCCTAAATGCACGTTAGCCTAAACGCGTACTATTTATATTATTGTTTAAAGATTGGATTAGATTATGTAAGAACTATTGATGAAATAGAAAAAGAACATACTTTCAATTATTTAAAATATCTTTCTGTTGTATATATTTTTTCTTTTTCTCATGAGATATTTGTGGGAAGAAGAGATGTTGAATTCCAGTGAAACCGAAAGTAGACGATATGCATATCGTGCAAGATTTACACCAGATATAAAGAACAATGTGTAATTCTACCGACACAAAGGATATGGGATTTCACTTATTTGTAAATTGCTTCTGTCTAGACATTGGGTAAAGTGCTCACTGTACAAAAATGTAACTGTAAAATTATACGTCAATTCAGTGTCCTAATATTCTTTACAACATTTAATTATACATCTAATTAGTATGTGTGCCGCTATATAACCACTAATTATTCTTATGATCTGTTTGGTTTTACTGTAAATTATCGATAATTTAGGACTGTAAGGGGGTTTGATTAAGCTATTACATAATTGTAATTAGACATCTATTAATAATATTGATGTTAAGCAAATGAAATTCAAAATGTCAAAGTTAATCGAATAATTGTTTCTCGTTTCGTTCATTGGGAATCGTGTATCGCTCTTATCGCTCATCATTCATGATTCATTTATCAGTTATCGTGCATACATCAGCAGTTCCTTTTTCGTGTATTGTGTGTGTATTGTTCGTTTCGTGTGCAAAGTTATACGTAGGCACCACTGTAATCTTTCCCTGGGTCAAGATGTAATGCCTCCAGGGGTGTTTAAGCAGGGGTGTGGGGGGGCATAGGTAGATGTGAAATCTTGTATGTATGTTTACTCATATTCACAGAATCTGCAGTTTTAGCATAAAAGATGTTTCTTAAAATTATACATCTTTTTTATGCTTCCACATGAATAAACGTCATTAAAAAGAATGATGCTAATCAAAGCACCTGCTACATGGTGAGCAGGAAAAAGGTACCTCTGTGAACATGGAAATTTATGCGTGCTGATAATTTTGCAGAGTACATGAATTTGCAAAACTTGAAACTTGCAAACATTTCCACTTAAATAGTAGTACTATAAATGCTGACTTTACTATCACAATACAGACCATAACAACTAAAAAAAAGTTGATTGGTTTTCTCACAAAATACAACAGCTCTATATGATTCTTTTTTCTCTAATTCGAGATTCTGAACCAAGTTGCAGTCTTCAGATAGTTGATATACACCTAAGAGGCCATAGAAGTCACACACATAAACACATCCGTCTACATCCACTGTCAGTCCATATACTGTGCCTAAAAAATCTGTGTCAGCCTTCACTTTACCATCTAGAGTCATACAGGTCACATTGTAGTTGCCTGGGTCTGAAACATACAAACTTTGCTTGTCTGGGCTTATGTCCAAGAAAAATGGTGTCTGGAACTGTGGATTATGTTTGAAGTGTCCAGTTATTTCTTTTAACATTTTTCCAGACATATCAAGTACTTTGATACATCCAGATTGTGTGCCACAATATGAAACATAAAATTTTTCATCTGAAAAGCGAATGCCACGACAGCCCTTTCCAACATCGATAGTTTTAAGTTCTGTTAGAGCACAATCTGAAGTGACTGCCCAAAACTTGACTTTTCCATCATCAGGGAATGTCACTGCTACTTCTTTGTTTGAAACATTTGTAACATCCCAAGGTTGCGATTCAAATGTTGACACAGAAGCAAGTGTTTTATTGTTGATATCAATTACTTTAATTGACAAGTTGCTGTTGTCCACTATGAGGAGACAGTTTTCTGATACCAAACACATTCCTGCTGGTTCTGGTTTATCTCTATCATTTCTGCTTTTCAAAGGTATACTGAAAAGAAACTTTATTCTCTTCTTCGTCTCGGAACTTGTTTTCTTTAATCTGCCTAATTCTTCTTGTTGCACCGTCAGTTGCTGGATGTTGGATGCAAGTTCAAAGTGATAATTTTGGACTTTATTTTGGTCGTCAAGTTCTTGCAAGCTTCTTTCTATTGTCAAAGTATCCTGTTTAGCTTTCTTCAAGGCAACAAATAGCTGGCAGTTCAAACCAGCTCTCCTCTTTTCATCAATGTTAGAGCTGATCTGTTGAAGGTCATTCGTCAAAGAGTTGATCTTGTCGAGAGCCAAGAACAGCCTTTCCTGATTTTCATGATATATTGTCTCAACTTTTCCATCCATTTTCTTCTTGAGTTTCTTCATGAGTTTGTACACTTCTTGATACTTGACTTAATAGCATCTTTGGTGTTATCTTTCAGCATTTCACTTTTATTTTTGTTAGCTTCATATCTTGTTCCATGCATGGAAAGTGAACTTGATTGGTTTGAAATGGTTGAAGTAAAAACTTTAAAGTCTTCACTTTGTTCAATGTACTTTACAACATCTGGAATATAGTCTACTTTCTCACCACACTGCCTATGACTTATTATCATACATTCACCACATGCCAGCTGGTCACATGAATTACAGAAATACCTGATGACATCGCTAGTGTGTGAAGGACACTTGTCCACACAGACGTCCTTGACTTCTTCTATGTTAGCCTTAGCCTTGTCTCTAGCATCAGATCCACCATCACTGGAATATTGCTGTGACCCACCACTTCTGGAACTTTCCCATAATCCACTAAATCCACTTGCCATCTTATGTTTAAAAACAGTAACAGTCATTGACACCAACGTCAGTTAGATTTAGTAGTGTTACTTGTTATGCATGTAAAATTTCAGTTGCAGGAATCTAGACTGCAAAACAGATTGAAGTATGGCCATAATACTTCTTTATCATTGATCACTGTCGTTCTTAAAGTCACTAAAATTTTGTTTTTGTTGAATCTGTTTTGTGCGAGCTTAGTTACTTGTCTATTTATACAGATTGAAAGTTGATACAGGCAAACTACTTGAAATTTACCACTGCAAAGGTTTTGTTCAAAACTTATAACTTCATATGAAAGGAGAATGCGATAAAAGATTTGTTCGAAATAAAAAGGCTTTATTCAAATTTCCTTAAATATGACATTGTGACATAAGAAGAAAAGGATAGGCAAGGGATGAAAAGGATCATGATGCAAAATCATCATGCAAATAAACAACACTAGCTCTATTGATTTTACATACATACATTTTGTAGAGTTACAAATAGGATTTTTTTTTGTTCAAACAAAAATACAGTTTTGTCTATGCTTGATCATTTACAACGAATTATAAGATATTTGCTTCTGATTTCAAGTCTCATTTCAAAGTTGTCTGGGTGAACTGTCAATAGAAGAAAAAAAATCTAGGTTGACAACATTGGCTGCTTGTCAAAAAAATGCCTACCCAAGTGTGTGTATTTACATTTATTATGTCTCCCCCACCTCGGGGGGAGACATATTGTTTTTGCCCTGTCCGTCAGTCCGTCCGTCCGTCAGTCCGTCAGTCCGTCCGTCCATTCTTCGTTTCCGGACGATAACTAGAGTTCCTTTTGACCTACAGCTCTCAAACTTCATAGGATGAATGGTCTTATTGAGCAGATGATCCCTATTGTTTTTGGGGTCAGTAGTTCAAAGGTCAAGGTCACAGTGACCGTTGGTCAATTTCTCGTTTCCGGATGATAACTAGAGTTCCTTTTGACCTACAGCCCTCAAACTTCATAGGATGATTGGTCTTATAGAGCTGATGATCCCTATTGTTTTTGGGGTCAGTAGGTCAAAGGTCAAGGTCACACTGACCGTTGGTCAATTTCTCGTTTCCGGATGATAACTAGAGTTCCTTTAGACCTACAGACCTCAAACTTCATAGGATGATTGGTCTTATAGAGCAGATGATCCCTATTGTTTTTGGGGTCAGTAGGTCAAAGGTCAAGGTCACAGTGACCGTTGGTCAATTTCTCATTTCCGGATGATAACTAGAGTTCCTTTTGACCTACAACCCTCAAACTGGGGGGAGTCCGTCAGTCCGTCCGTCCATTCTTCGTTTCCGGACGATAACTAGAGTTCCTTTTGACCTACAGCTCTCAAACTTCATAGGATGAATGGTCTTATTGAGCAGATGATCCCTATTGTTTTTGGGGTCAGTAGTTCAAAGGTCAAGGTCACAGTGACCGTTGGTCAATTTCTCGTTTCCGGATGATAACTAGAGTTCCTTTTGACCTACAGCCCTCAAACTTCATAGGATGATTGGTCTTATAGAGCTGATGATCCCTATTGTTTTTGGGGTCAGTAGGTCAAAGGTCAAGGTCATACTGACCGTTTGTCAATTTCTCGTTTCCGGATGATAACTAGAGTTCCTTTAGACCTACAGACCTCAAACTTCATAGGATGATTGGTCTTATTGAGCAGATGATCCCTATTGTTTTTGGGGTCAGTAGTTCAAAGGTCAAGGTCACAGTGACCGTTGGTCAATTTCTCGTTATAATTTGGGGTCACTAACTCAAAGGTCAAGGTCATAAGGGGGGAGACAAGTTTTTTTGTGAAAAACAATCTCTAGTTTGCTATTGGTTTTGCTTGATTTAGGAAAGCCCACACTAAATAGGATCTGTGTGTGAGTGCCATGCGATTTAATAGACTGAAGGTTTCTTTGTTTGGAAAGCAGAGAGCAGATCTGATGATCCCTGGGTCCTTAGGCTGTTGTCTTGTTCAAAGGTCCCTTTTTTGGCCAAATGATAAAGTTTTTGTCTAGAAGTAAATACATTTTAGCCTTATTTTGAAAGCAGTGCTCCTTTAAATCTCTCCTGAAATCTGTTGCAAGGAATGTGTTTAGTCTCCTAATGCATTGGGTGGGGGAGTGATCCACCTTGGTCCGAGCAATCCATCTTTTGAGGGGGAGTGATCCACCTTGGGAGTGGTAGGTCCTCTTAGCAGGGTCAGTTCAGATATGGTTGGTGTGTGAGCGGCCAGCTAGTTAAAGAATGGTTACAATATGCTTTGGTGCTTGGTACCTTCATATAACTCAGCAGGTAAAAATCCTCATGGATAAAGTGTCTCGTAAGTCAGAAATGGATAGCCGCACACTGTAATGAACAAACACACTTTAGTGTAAAGTATGATGTATTTATGATTTCAGACGACAAGGACAGGCTAAAACCAGTCATGTTGATGCATCTGTTTCTTCTAACACTTACGGTACCAGTCTGTGGGGATCCTCTTCCAAAGGTTTGTATACTAGTCTAATTTCTAAATATAGTATTGATATACTATTATATTGCTCTTTTCTTGTAGTAATGTATAAATTTTCACATTCATTCATAAAAGTAATTCATCCTGACATCATTACGTCATCTTACACAAGGGGATATAAGATGAGATTTTCCAGCACTGGTAAAAACTGCAGATATCCGGATCTGGTATGCAAGAATCACTTTATTTTTATACTTTATAAGTTCTACTTTCATTTTTAGGAAAATGTAACTTAAAAAGTTTTATATGAAGTTTACAAGAACATGACGTAATTTCTGTCTTTCAAACAAAATTTCATGTACAGTTTTTTAGCTATGACTCTATTCTACATGTTATTTGGTCCATGGATGTATAGAAAACTTAGTACTCAATTCATATTACATTTTCTGTAAAATATTTAATCTGAGATCACTTAGAATTTCAATTGCCACCCTGATTAAAAATAAACGTTTTCATGATGTCTTGACCCACTGTACATCCTACTGATTGAATTTGCATGCAATATTATATTATCAAGAAACTCAGGATCCCCTCTATCTCTCACCAATGCAGCATTAAAGTCACACATTTGGCTGCAAGTTTCTGTATCGGCAACAAAACATTTTATAAATTACCATTTAGGCGATATTTGACAACTATTGCGCAAAATTGGCGCAAGCTATGAATAAGCCAGGGTGTACCCTGAATACCCAGTATCAATTTCCATGCAATGTCATCTACTATATAGTTACATTATACTATTAGGGAAATGTACGATCCAGTATCTCCCATGCTATCTGTTAGACTGCTCCTGTACATCTATGTCGTATATATTCTACTATTATTACTTGTAACCAGGGTCTTCCTATACCTAGTGATGTGTAAGTACATTAGCACTAGAAAAATCACGAGTTTTTGATATAGATGTTACTAGAGCTTTTAGATTTATTGCGCTTAGAAAAAGCTAAAAAGCTGGAAAAAAGAGCTACAAAATTAGATTTTTTTTCAATTCTTAGATTTGGTGTGTAAACTGATGTATGGTTTGATGTTGTAATATTTAAGCGTCCACAGTTCATCGCTGCTTTAGGAGTAGGGCATGTATTGATTTAGACATTGAATAAAAAAATTACAGCCAAACTAGCATACATACAGTAGACTCCTTTTATAACAACTCCAGATCTAGTGAAATTTCTGATAAAAGGATACAAGTTTTTAGACCTTGTGTATTTTCCTTCTTTATTTAATATGAAAATGCTATGTTGATATAGCAAACTGCGGATATAAAGAACAAATTTAAATGATCCCAAGGGGTCCATTATATATGGAGTTTACTGCATATAACATAAATTTTGTGTCTGTATTAGAGTAATTATATAATTATATATTGACGACACATCTTTATTTCTGAGAGAAAATTTTGACCCGTAATAGATCTATTTAGATAGAAGAATTATTTAGTTATCTGTCAGTGTTTGTCTGGGTAAAACTGTTGTTTATGCCGTTATAAATCCATGTTTACTAGTAAATAAAAGTTAAGTTTTCCTCATGTTTTAAAGGGAATTTTTTTTTTAATTTCAAAATGAAGTTAAGGGTGTATATAAGAGTCACCCAGTGGTTGATCGGTCGGTTGTTCAGGTGGTCTGTTGCATTTTCCTTGTCTGGAGCATAACTTGAAAACTACTGGTTGGAATTCAATACAACTTCATACAATGGTCAGGTGCAGTGCACAAGAACCATAACTCTATCTTGACAAATTACAGAGTTATTGCCAAGAACAATATCTCTTTTTAGTTTGTTTGCAAGGTATTCTGTTACTACGAACTTCCTCAGTTTATAAAGCAGTCTTTCGGGGGTATTAATCACATTTAGTGATAGCTCGAGTTATTGCCCTTTGTTACTTTTGTCCGGAGCATAACTTGAAAACTACTGGTTGGAATTCAGTACAATTTCATACAATGATCAAGCACAATGAGAGGAAGTGCAGTGTACAAGAACCATAACCCTATCTTGAGTAATTACAGAGTTATTGCCCTTTGTTACTTTTCCTTGTCCGAAGGATAACTTGAAAAGTACTGGTTGGAATTCAATACGACTTCATACAATGGTCAAGCACAATGAGAGGAAGTGCAGTGCACAGGAATCATAACTCCATCTTGACTAATTACAGAGTTATTGCCCTTTGTTACTTTTCCGTGTAGGAGCATTATTCGAAAACTACTGGTTGGAATTCAATACAACTTCGTACAATGGTCAAGCACAATGAGAGGAAGTGCAGTGCAAAAGAACAATAACTCTATCTTGACTCATTTCAGAGTTATTGCCCTTTGTTACTTTTCCTTGTCCAGAGCATAATTCGAAAACTATTGGTTGGAATTCAATACGATTTCATACAATGGTCAAGCACATTGAGAGGATGTGCAGTGTACAAGAACCATAACTCTATCTTGACAAATTACAGAGTTATTGCCAAGAACAATATCTCTTTTTAGTTTGTTTGCAAGGTATTCTGTTACTACGAACTTCCTCAGTTTATAAAGCAGTCTTTCGGGGGTAGTAATCACATTTAGTGATAGCTCTAGTTTATCTAGGCCTTCTATGTATTCAATTTCAGTTTTATGTAGATGCAGTAATTGTTGTTGTGTAGTAAGATAATGTAGTTGCCCAATGTTTGACGACACATCTTTATTTCTGAGAGAAAATTTTGACCCGTAATAGATCTATTTAGATAGAAGAATTATTTAGTTATCTGTCAGTGTTTGTCTGGGTAAAACTGTTGTTTTTGCCATTATAAATCCATGTTTACTAGTAAATAAAAGTTAAGTTTTCCTCATGTTTTAAAGGGAATTTTTTTTTTAATTTTCCAAATATTTTTTCATCACAGATAATTAGCATTCACAATGCAATGCTCCCTTTAGTTGTATGTGCTTATGCTAGTTAATTCATTGTACACGTGTTTAATTAGCATCAGTAGTTTATTGGTCTATAATCTATCCTTATTATTGTAATATTTATTCTATAGATTCAAATTTGTCTGATTTATGAATGTGAGTATGCTATTTTTAGAATCTTTTACTTCTTCTAGTCAAGTTTATTTCATCTCCATAATTGAGCATGTTTTTACTCACATTACCATATTATAGTTGTACATTAATCTTTGTGCAAATAAATGAAGCATGTCTTACTTAATTTTGAAAAACAAGTAGTTGCGGCAGAGTTATATATCTACTGTAAAAGTTTGGGGTTTTGTTTTTGGCTTTGTATCAATGCGTGTAAATTGACCAGACACCAGGTGTCAATTAAGTGACTTCATTACCTATCAAAATTCGACTTTACCTACGACAAATAAATGCACGTGGAAAAGGTTTGAATGGATTCTTTTGTTATAAATAATCCGACATCAACAAAGGGGTGGGTTTATAGCACCATTGGCGTCATGTCAATTGTATGTTCGCTCATATTTTTTGTTCTATCATTTTTCATTTTCTAAAATAAAGAAAATTTGATATTGTATGTATGCAATAAGCTTGATATAGTATTTAGAAAGTTCCCACTGGGCATGGAAATATTTGGTACAGTTAAACCTGCTTTAAAGCTGCTCACTCAGAAGTTGCTGAAAATGATGTTTCTTGAAAAATGTCTAAATAAATTGGATGGTGTCTCACCAATGTAAACTGATGAAAATATAGCTGCTGTTGCATGAAAATGTGTACCATTAAATTCTTTTCAATTTTTAAGCAGGTTTTTTCAAAAAACCTACTTATTAGAATGGCGATGTCGTATGTCGGGCGGGTGGGCAGGCGGATGGGCGGGCGGGCGTCAAACATTGGTTTCCGTTGGATAACTTTAGGAGTGACCAATTACAATAAAACTTGGTCTGTAGGTAGCTTGCGTGGAGACGCCGCTTGGGATTGCATTTGGGGTCACTAGGGTCAAGGTCAAGGTCACAGCTACTAAAAATAGAAAAATGGTTTCCGCTCAATAAATCAAGTTAGAAGTTTCCAATTACAATGAAACTTGGTCTGTAGGTAGCTTGCGTGGAGACGCCGCTTGGGATTGCATTTGGGGTCACTAGGGTCAAGGCCAAGGTCACTGTAACTAAAAATAGAAAAATAGTTTCCGCTCAATAACTCAAGTTAGGAGTGACTAATTGCAATCAAACTCAGTGTGTAGGTAGCTTGTGTAGAGAGGAAGCTTGGGATTGCATTAGGGGTCACTTGGTTCAAGGTCAAGGGCACTGTTACTAAAAATAGAAAAATGGTTTCCACTCAATAACTTGAGTTAGGAGTGACCAATTGTAATGAAACTTGGTGTGTAGGTAGCTTGCGTGGAGAGGAAGCTTTGGTTCACTATGGTCAAGGTCACTAGGGTCAAGGTCAAGGTCACTGTTACTAAAAATAGATTTTTATTTGTTTTTAGATTGTTTTAAGCAAAAAAAATTTTTTTTGGGTCAAGGTCACTTGACTCAAGGTCAAGGTCACTGTTACTAAATATAGATTTTATTTAAGTTTTTTGATTGTTATAAAAAACAAATTTTTTTTCGGGGTCAAGGTCACTAGGGTCAAGGTCAAGGTCAATGTTACTAAAAATAGATTTTTATTTATTTTTAGTTTTTAGATTGTTTTAAGCCCAAAAAATTTTTTTGGGGTCAAGGTCACTTGGCTCAAGGTCAAGGTCACTGTTACTAAAAATAGATTTTTATTTAATTTTAGTTTTTTGATTGTTTTAAGCAAAAAAATTTTTGGGGTCAAGGTCACTAGGGTCAAGGTCAAGGTCAGTGTTACTAAAATAGATTTTTATGTTTTTTTAGTATTTTGATTGTTTTAAGCAAAAAATTTTTTTTCGGGGTCAAGGTCACTAGGGTCAAGGTCACTAGGGTCAAGGTCAAGGTCACTGTTACTAAAAATAGATTTTTATTTATTTTTAGTTTTTAGATTGTTTTAAGCAAAAAAAATTTTTTTTGGGTCAAGGTCACTTGGCTCAAGGTCACTGTTACTAAAATAGATTTTTATTTATTTTTAGTATTTTGATTGTTTTAAGCAAAAAAAATTTTTTTGGGGTCAAGGTCACTAGGGTCAAGGTCACTGTTACTAAAAATAGATTTTTATTTATTTTTATTTTTTAGATTGTTTTAAGCAAAAAAAATAATTTTGGGGTCAAGGTCACTTGGATCAAGGTCAAGGGCACTGTTACTAAAAATAGATTTTTATTTATTTTTAGTTTTTTGATTGTTTTAAGCCAAAAAAATAATTTGGGGGTCAAGGTCACTAGGGTCAAGGTCACTGTTACTAAAAATGTAAAAAAAAATTTAGTTTTTAAATTGTAGCGAAAAAAAATTTGGTCACAAGGGTCAAGGTCAAGGGCACTGTTACTAAGATAGGGAGGAGTCAAGATGACTGTTTTTTTTTAATTCTACAATTTCTACAGGCGCTGTTTAAACCTGCTTTGGCGGCATTGCCGCGTCTTCTTGTTTTCATTTTTGTCATAAAGTAATGTGAGATCTAAATTTGTTGTGGTGAAGACATTTTGTTTTCTATATTTTTTACCTGAACTGTGAGTGAGCAGCTCTAAGCAGTCTACCTGGAGAAGTAATGGAAGTGGATGCTTAAAGTAGACTACTGTTTAATAAAGGACGGGTGTATTTATTCTAAAACTGGCAGTTTGGAATGTAGATATAGCGGCTATTAAAGACAGGTGGTTGTTTTATTTAAGTGACCACTTAGACAGGTTTAACTTCAATTGATATAGTATGATATGAGTCTATCAGTGTAGACAGAAAACAAAAAACTAACGTAATAATCTTACAGTTCTAACCCATATAGAGTAAATAAATATAGTGTTACACATGTACATTAGATAGTATTGAAGTAAATTCAGAAAGGCTACAAATTTAAATGTATTTTGGGTTTTTAAGGAGCAAATTTACAACATACAGATCACGTTTCTCACATTGGCAGCAGACATGCACAGTTTAATAGCCTGTCCAGTTCATTAGGGCCTTTATTTGGACCCAGGTGACTGCAGGTCTATAAATTAGATAGGAAGGAAGATTGAGAAACCTTAAGCACTGATTATTTTGGGTCAAAGGTCAAGGTCATCAAGTCACATCAGTGAAAAACCTTGCCACTATAGAAGGGGAGAACACTTAAGTCAAAAGCTTCCTTTTAATGTTGATGTTATTCTGTAGATGATTGTTTTTGAGTTTCAGCTCTTTAGGTCAAAGGTCAGGGTTATAAAGCAGTTGAATGCATCAGCATTGAA